>JAODXP020010205.1:0-16866 GCA_027497455.2 Sardinella longiceps | reverse complement strand
CCAATAAATCGTCTCGTTATGCTTTTTTTTGGTGTAATTACTGTTTTTTGGATGTATCTCTCATAAGTGTTAGATATAATTTCAAGCCAAATGGTGTAAGTTTGTTACCGTTGGTATTTCTATCAGATGAACTTTGCTGACAGGCAGTAAATAGCCGACTAAGGTTTCAAGTTGTTTCCAAGCTAACGTTTGAGAGCTCTATGGGCTTAAAAATGACTCAAAAATATTTCTAAATGCACAGCGAGTTATCAACAAATAGGTAATGGTTTGCAAATGTGTTCATATATCCACAAATGCAAATTTCATATTTGTAACTTGTAAGTTTGTCTTCACAAATAATGTTGTATTTGCCATTATCAGGGATGCAAACACAGAGGTATGGTCAAAAAGGAGTGAGATTGACCAGGGGGAGGGGGTGTCGCCCTGGCGTTGATGGGTGGGTATATGACCAGGGGGGAGGGGGCGTCGCTCGATGGGGGCCAAAATCTGCCACACCTTTATTTTATTTCCTGAACAAATAAATGATGTAGGCTAGATAATGCCCTCATATATTTTTGGAATCGAGTAGCCTATTCTGTTGATTATTTCAACAATTAATCAGGTAGTAGGATAAAACTTAATTTTGAGGTTTTAAACAGCAATAGGCTATCAATAATATAAAAAAAGAAACCTTTGCCCCAAGGCTATAGACGAATCCAGGGAAATTACCGGAAGTAAGCAGACGCCATTGTTGAGCTACCCAGATCGCCAATCTGTCCGTAAGAATAACGTGATAGCACACCATAAAATACCATGATTTACGAGATTCATAACTACTTGTTACTTGTACTGCTGTTAGTTGTCATTGACTGTGCATTGTCAAAATGTTTTGTTTACAGTCCAACAATGGCTTCGCCACAAGATGGCAGCCTACACAAAACGCTCGTCGGATTCGTCTACAGGCTTCTAAAATCATTAAATAGCCCAATTTGTCATCTGACATTGTACTAATTAGGCTACTTGCAGTACACTGCAGTGCACTATCATAACTTGTCACTGAATTAAATTCAACTTGATGAATAAATGCTATTTGTCACTTGTTTCTAATAATTGTAACTTTCAAATATCAAAACTTAAACTTAATTTCCCAAAATTTAGACTTTTGATCTCAAAATTGTGACTTTTACTGGCGGAAATGGGCTTCCATAGGCTGGGCCAATGCGTAAAAAAAAAAAAGTCCGGGGATCTTATAAGCAAGGCAGCCGCCTAAATGCACTGCGGGAAACCCGCATGAACGAGAAGAAATGGAACTATGAATGAATGGAACAATATGCAGAGAGATATGCAAGAGATGTCTGAGAGATATGTGAATGCATGAATGCCCGAATGCCCGAACTATCGGATCAGCTGATTGCGTAGCTTAAACATGTTTGACTGCGAACTCCTCCCATGGGAAAGGTTTGAAGCCAGTCGGGTGCGTTACGTATGTAGCCTATAATTGGGCTGTGTTTAACAGCGGATGAGACGGCCAAACTTTTCTTATGGATAAAAACAAGGTCTGCAAACGTTGGCATTGCGATGCACTACAGGCATATGCATCTGAAAGACGTGGAATTTGCAGCAAAATTATTGCATTCGTGTCATAACAGATTTTGTAGCGGTTTTCACCGACTCTGTAGCATTTATTGCTGTCAAGCCGAACTTGACAGGGCTTCAGCCTCGAATTGAATGTCCAGGTCAAATGACGCGTCTGCACTACTACACAATCACACACCTCAGACCCCCCCCCCCAAAAAAAAACTCCGCGGATCTGCACGATTCACAAATGCCAACTGATTCGCAAATACAGAGACATATGCACGCTAGCCATCCTCTAGGTGGCAGTGTCGTTCCATTCATTACGGCTCTGATTCATTAGGCAAAGCTGTCTGATTAATTTTGCCTATGATAGGGGATTAAATGATTTTAACTGTTGATTGGGAAAAATGGCATTGTTATGGGATGTTTGTGGTATGTACCTAGCATACGTGAGTGTAGTGACAAAGTATATCGAAAGAGAACAAAGTTTGTTCATGTTTGGCGAGCATATGGTAGTAGGCGCAGTTTGTGTGTGATTCGGGCCTCAGTTAACTGTAAAGGGCTAGGCTGTCTACATTTAAAACCAGGGAAAAACTAAATTTTAGTATGACGTTAAGCTAGTCGTATTGTAATAGAGCGCAGCACTCTTTGACACACTATGGCCAATGGCACTCTAGACACAAGACCTTGTGATTCACAAAAGCACATTGCGCTCATGCATGATGGGACGCTATGAGAGTAATGGTGTTTTCTTCAACCAGCAGTTCAAATTCAAGCTAGAGATCGAAAGATATGAGTTTTTCATGACCGATGCCAATACAGATATATGGAAGTCAGGGTCAGGCAATGGCCGATTCATGCTGCCGATTTTTTGGACCGAATTTTAGAGCCGATAATTGCAAGTTTCTGCAAATGGTCTGCTGTATTTATTTAAATAGCTGCATAAATAGTTGCATAAAAAGCATAAACTCAAGCAACGTTGAACCATACTTTTGAACAACTGCTTTGGCTCCGGGTCGGGACTGTCTGCATGGCTCTCTCTGTCCATGTGCCTGCGTGGTGTGGGCAGGGCAGGGCAGGGCAGGGCACAGTCAAGTAGTAGGCTGCGCTACAGCTGAAGTGTGCTCATTCATGTTTATATAATAGCCAAAATAAACTCGGATATCAGCTGATGCCGATAGGTTTAAAAATGCCAAATATAGGCCCGATGTATCGGTCTATCTCTAATTCAAGCTACTATGATGTCCTCACAGCACAGTACAGCAAACACAAAATACTTTTGTTCGGTGAACCTGTTCAGACACATCACTGCACACCAAGTGGCGGCTGCTGGTTTTTCAGATAGGGGAAGCTCAGATTGAGCAATCGGAATTTTTTTTCATTCAAACTATTTAATTATGTTTTTAATGTCATGGGCTGTCCCGTTTGTCATGTTTGTTTGTTCTATTGAAATATGAATAGCTCTATTAAGTTGTGACAGAGGCGAGAATCACTGATGAAAATCCAAAGTCACTGATGAGTTAGTGTGTACATCAATCTAAACTATATAATAGAGAATAAAACCATGTGTCTTTTCGTGCTTTGTCTCGTAATGACGTCTGACATTGTATATTCGACACAACACTTTCAAAACACAAAGTGCACATAGCACAATCCTTCTGAGAAACGAACAAATATTCTGCGGTCTAGGAGGAGTGGAAGGCCCAACCTGTCGGCTTCTCTGCCATCTATGCAATGCATAAAGGGGGCACTCGTGTGAAAAATAAATACGGTGAGGGGGCGCTATTGCTGCGTAGTCATTTTGTAAGGTCAATGACATTTCATCATATGTCTGAACATTTTTAATGTATTAAATTAGGCTATTAAGGTAGTGCAATGTCCGCGTGCCACTGGAAATTTCTTGCCGTGCCACTTGTATTGTGGCACGCGTGCCTAGGGTTGCCGACCCCTGGTGTAGTGTGTGTGATGGTGTGTGTGTGCTAGTGTAGTGTGTGTGATGGTGTGTGTGTGCTAGTATAGTGTGTGTGCTGTGCTAGTGTAGTGTGTGTGATGGTGTGTGTGTGTGTGTGTGTGTGTGCTAGTGTAGTGTGTGTGATGGTGTGTGTGTGTGTGTGCTAGTATAGTGTGTGTGATGGTGTGTGTGCTAGTGTAGTGTGTGTGATGGTGTGTGTGTGTGATGGTGTGTGTGTGTGTGTGTGTGCTAGTATAGTGTGTGTGATGGTGTGTGTGCTAGTATAGTGTGTGTGATGGTGTAGTGTGTGTGATAGTGTAGTGTGTGTGGGCTAGTGTAGTGTGTGTGATGGTGTGTGTGTGTGCTAGTATAGTGTGTGTGATGGTGTGTGTGTGTGATGGTGTGTGTGATGTGTGTGTGTGTGTGTGTGTGTGCTAGTATAGTGTGTGTGATGGTGTGTGTGCTAGTGTAGTGTGTGTGATGGTGTGTGCTGTGATAGTGTAGTGTGTGTGTGTGCTAGTATAGTGTGTGTGATGGTGTGTGTGTGTGATGGTGTGTGTGTGTGTGTGTGTGCTAGTATAGTGTGTGTGATGGTGTGTGTGATAGTGTAGTGTGTGTGATGGTGTGTGTGTGCTGTGCTAGTGTAGTGTGTGTGATGGTGTGTGTGTGTGTGTGTGTGTGCTAGTGTAGTGTGTGTGATGTGTGTGTGTGTGTGTGCTAGTATAGTGTGTGTGATGGTGTGTGTGCTAGTATAGTGTGTGTGATGGTGTGTGTGTGTGATGGTGTGTGTGTGTGTGTGCTAGTATAGTGTGTGTGATGGTGTGTGTGTGCTAGTATAGTGTGTGTGATGGTGTAGTGTGTGTGATAGTGTAGTGTGTGTGGGCTAGTGTAGTGTGTGTGATGGTGTGTGTGTGTGATGGTGTGTGTGTGTGTGTGTGTGCTAGTATAGTGTGTGTGATGGTGTGTGTGATAGTGTAGTGTGTGTGATGGTGTGTGTGTGTGATGGTGTGTGTGATGGTGTGTGTGTGATAGTGTAGTGTGTGTGATGGTGTGTGTGTGCTAGTATAGTGTGTGTGATGGTGTGTGTGTGTGTGTGTGATAGTGTAGTGCAGTGTTTCTCAAAGTGTGGGGCGGGCCCCACTAGTGGGGCGCAGACATATGACAGGTGGGGCGCGAGACATCTATATACGATCGACCATGCCCCCACAGCTATTTGTCAGATATGAGCATATGACAGTAAATGGAGCTTTCCAATGGTGGTGTTTTTTACTAGTTGCTGTGGTGAGGGGTTTGAGAGAAGTTTGTCTTTGAATTAGCAACATGAAAATTCTAACATTGACAAAAATACTTGTACTTGTAAAGTATTCCTCACGGAGATACATGTATTGTGCGCAAATTGAGCCTTCCAGGTGGGGCGTGAAAATTCTCTGTCTTCCAAAGTGGGAAATGACAGAAAAAGTTTGAGGTGTCACTGGTGATGATGTGTGTGTGATGGTGTGTGTGTGATAGTGTAGTGTGTGTGATGGTGTGTGTGTGCTAGTATAGTGTGTGTGATGGTGTGTGTGTGTGTGTGTGTGATAGTGTAGTGTGTGTGATGGTGTGTGTGTGCTAGTGTAGTGTGTGTGATGGTGTGTGTGTGTGTGTGTGCTAGTGTAGTGTGTGTGATGGTGTGTGTGTGTGTGATGTTGTGTGTGTGATGGTGTGTGTGCTCGTGTGATGTGTGTGCTAGTGTAGTGTGTGTGATGGTGTGTGTGTGCTAGTGTAGTGTGTGTGATGGTGTGTGTGTGTGATGGTGTGTGTGATGGTGTGTGTGTGCTAGTATAGTGTGTGTGATGGTGTGTGTGCTAGTGTAGTGTGTGTGATGGTGTGTGTGTGCTAGTGTAGTGTGTGGTGGTGTGTGTGTGTGTGTGCTAGTGTAGTGTAGTAAACAGGCTGCTCGCAGACTAGAAAGGAAATGGCTCAACACTAAACTCGAAGTATTTCACATTGCCTGGAGAGATAGCCTGAAAGAATACAAGACTGCACTGAACAATGCTAAAACAGCTTATTATTCCTCGCTATACATGAACACAAAGACGATCCAAAATTCCTCTTCAACACTATATCAAATTTGACAAAAAGTAAGACTGAAGTAACTCAGTCCATTCCAAGTCACCTCAGCAGTGACGACTTCCTGAATTTTTTCAATGAAAAAATTGAAACCATAAGACTTAAAATTAGCAACATGCCTACAGCCACTCTACTAACTACTGATAGCTGTAGCCAACCCGTAGCATACCTTGACTCCTTTATGCCCACTGATATATTAGAAATTTCTTCTCTCATTACTAAAGTGAAGGCATCAACATGCCTACTTGATCCTATTCCTACTCACCTCCTCAAGGCAGCCTTTACACCGCTAGCTGAGACATTACTTGAAATTATCAATAGCTCACTTCCTAGCGGGACATGTACCAACAACTTTCAAGACATCAGTCATTAAACCATTGATTAAAAAACCAAACCTTGACCCTGATGTTCTGGCTAATTACAGACCTATATCCAACCTTCCTTTTATATTCAAACAAATTTGTCGCTTCCTAGACGAAAACAAAATCCAGGAAGTCTTCCAATCAGGATTTAGAGCTAATCACAGCACTGAAACAGCCTTAGTTAAAGTCTTCAACGACCTCCTTCTTTCCATGGACAATGGCAATATATCCATTTTAATTTTACTTGATCTTAGTGCAGCTTTTGACACCATTGACCACGATATCCTACTACACAGACTCGAACATACGATAGGCATTAGAAATTCAGCATTAGCTTGGTTCAAATCCTACCTCACTGATCGATACCAATTTGTACATGCCCACAACGTCTCATCTTATCATGCTAAAGTTAAATATGGCGTTCCGCAAGGCTCAGTACTGGGCCCCCTACTATTCTCTCTCTATATGCTACCTCTGGGTGAAATCATTAGGAAACATGGCATTGCATTTCACTCATACGCAGATGATACACAGCTTTATCTCTCTATGAAGCCTAGCGACTGCACTCCGACAACCAAACTCAATGCCTGTCTTGAAGACATTAAAGTTTGGATGTCAAAAAATTTCTTATGCTTGAACTCAGATAAAACTGAAGTTATGATGATTGCCTCTAAACAACTGAAGGACACCTCGCTTCACCATCATAGCTCACTTAGCAGTCCTACACTCTCATTTAGCTCACAAGTGAAAAATCTGGGGGTAATTATTGATCAAGACCTCTCCCTGAATAGCCATGTAAAGCACATTTCTAAAACATCATTTTTTCACCTTAGAAACATTGCTAAGGTTAGGAAGTTCCTGTCCTTTGAGGATGCTGAAAAACTTATACATGCATTTGTTACCTCCTGACTCGACTACTGCAATGCTCTGTTCTCAGGGTGCAGTAACACCTGCATTAAAAGTCTACAGCTAATCCAAAATGCAGCAGCTAGAACACTCACTAGAACTAAGAAATATGAACATATTTCTCCCATTCTAGCATCTCTACACTGGCTTCCTGTCAAAAGTCGAATTGACTTCAAAATCCTTCTCATGACGTACAAGGCACTTAATGGCTTAGCTCCTGCATATATTACAGATTTACTTGTTCCATACCATCCAGCAAGACCTCTGAGATCTCAAAATGCTGGCCTCCTTGAAAAAGTGACCATATCTAAAACTACAATTGGGGGAAGAGCTTTTGCCTATCGAGCACCTCTTCTATGGAATTCTATTCCTCCCTACATTCGCGAAGCGGACACTCTCAATACCTTTAAGTCTAGACTTAAAACCTTCCTTTTTGACATTTCCTATAATTAGGAGTGGGCCATGGCATATCACCACTCCTCTTGGGCTTTACTGGGAGGGCTACCTCTGCTGTTTTTCCAAGGCGGCCACTGACCACCCCTTTCTGGGTTGGTGAGATGCCATGTACCATACCTTAGTTATGCTGCGATAGCCTAGTGCTGCCACCTTCTGCACACTTGCCATCCTGTACAACCCTCTTTCTCCTCTCTCTCTCTCTCCCTCTCCTCACTCTAGCTAGATTATATGACACATATCATGAAGTGATATCCTCCTAGATTGGCCTAATCCTCTTGTTTCTGTTTCTTTTTGTTTCCCCTGCCTCCTCTGCCCCGACGCACTGGCTGAGTGATGAACCTCCCGTACCTCCCTGCCACCAACCCTACCCCACTACGGATGCTGACCAACCTCCCTGGAGCCACACACCAGGACCATCCTCCCCTTTTCTCTGAGGCCCGTGATGGAATTGGCCTGATGGCCCCCTGATGACCACTACTTAGATGGCGACCAACACCCAATGAACTCTGATCTCACTCCAATTACTGACTAATCCCACACTCCAACTACTGACTCCATCCCTTGGCCCAGACTGTCACACAAACTATGTGCATATCATCTCTGACTACATTCAGTACTCATACTGGTTTGTGTCAGCCATGGTCAATCTATGCATCAGACTTTACGGATACTTTATTAGGCCCCAGGCAGGTAGGCTGAGTCCATGAGGCGTGGATCTGCCCAAGGTTTCTTCCTACATAACAAATTATTTACAAAGCGAGGGAGTTTTTTCTTGCCCCTGATTCTCATGGATGCTTCCCGTACTGTCTGTAAAGCGCCGCGAGACAATGTACTGTATTTGTGCGCACTACAAATAAAATTGAATTGAATTGAATAGTGTGTGTGATGGTGTGTGTGTGCTAGTGTAGTGTGTGTGATGGTGTGTGTGTGTGTGTGTGTGTGTGTGTGTGCTAGTGTAGTGTGTGTGCTGTGCTCGTGTGATGTGTGTGCTAGTGTAGTGTGTGTGCTAGTGTAGTGTGTGTGATGGTGTGTGTGTGTGTGTGTGCTAGTGTAGTGTGTGTGATGGTGTGTGTGTGTGCTAGTGTAGTGTGTGTGATGGTGTGTGTGTGTGTGTGCTAGTGTAGTGTGTGTGATGGTGTGTGTGTGTGTGTGTGCTAGTGTAGTGTGTGTGATGGTGTGTGTGCTGTGCTAGTATAGTGTGTGTGCTAGTGTAGTGTGTGTGATGGTGTGTGTGTGTGTGTGTGCTAGTGTAGTGTGTGTGATGGTGTGTGTGTGTGATGGTGTGTGTGTGCTGTGCTCGTGTGATGTGTGTGCTAGTGTAGTGTGTGTGTGTGTGTGCTGTGCTAGTATAGTGTGTGTGCTAGTGTAGTGTGTGTGATGGTGTGTGTGTGTGTGTGTGCTAGTGTAGTGTGTGTGCTAGTATAGTGTGTGTGTGTGTGCTGTGCTCGTGTGATGTGTGTGATAGTGTAGTGTGTGTGCTAGTGTAGTGTGTGTGTGTGATAGTGTAGTGTGTGTGCTAGTGTAGTGTGTGTGATGGTGTGTGTGTGCTAGTGTAGTGTGTGTGATGGTGTGTGTGTGTGATGGTGTGTGTGTGTGCTAGTGTAGTGTGTGTGATGGTGTGTGTGTGTGATGGTGTGTGTGTGCTGTGATGGTGTGATGTGTGTGCTAGTGTGTGTGTGCAGGCATGGACTGGCCATAGGGCATACAGGGCAATGCCCGGTGGGCCGATGGTCATGTTTGGGCCGTTGCTGTCATTTACTCATAATGTTCATAAAGGATATTGGGCAACTTTAATTAAATGTCTCATATTCATGCAATATGTCCATCTATAACAGTGTTATTTTAGCTAGACACCACATTACTATTATTGAATAAAACATTTAAATTTAATTAAATGTCTCATATTCATGCAATATGTCCATCTACAACAGTGTTATTTTAGCTAGACACCACATTACTATTATTGAATAAAATCATAGTGGGCCGCCATGGCCAAAAATGCCCGGGCCACTTTTTGGTCCCAGTCCGGCCCTGAGTGTGTGTGATAGTGTGTGTGTGTGATAGTGTAGTGTGTGTGTGTGTGTGTGTGTGTGTGTGTGCTAGTATACTCACGCCATGTCTACTTCCAACACAAGCTCTGACAGGCTCAGGGAAAAACCTGGAGTTCTGCTCTCAGATTCTATATCACACACACACACACACACACACACACACACACACACAGAATTAGTGCAGTATCTCATGAATTCATATCTATAGTGTGTGGTGTGCTTGAGTGTGTGTTTTTTTTTAACTGTAGTATAAGCAGCCAAAGAAGTGTGTGTGTGTGTGTGTGTGTGTGTTTAAATGCTGACCTGTCGTATAAGCAGGTAAGTAACTCATCAGTGTGTGTGTGTGTGTGTGTGTGTGTGTGTTTGTTTAAATGCTGACCTGGCAAGTAACTCATCAGTGTTGTGTGTGTGTGTGTGTGTGTGTGTGTGTGTGTGTACCTGTTGTATAAGCAGGTAAGTAACTCATTAGTGTGTGTGTGTGTGTGTGTGTGTGTGTGTGTGTGTGTGTACCTGTTGTATAAGCAGGTAAGTAACTCATCAGTGGTGTGTGTGTGTGTGTGTGTGTGTGTGTGTGTGTGTGTGTGTGTACCTGTTATATAAGCAGGTAAGTAACTCATCAGTGTTGAGTGTATGTGTGTGTGTGTGTGTGTACCTGTTGTATAAGCAGGTAAGTAACTCATAAGTGTTGAGTTGGTCCACTCGTCTCTCAACTCTCTGTAACTCATGACAACAAAATCACATGAGTTATGACATCACTCACATTTGCCATGACATCACTCACATTTGCCATGACATCACTCACACTGTAGTAACATGGACGCAGTATTACAGTATTTCACAATTGCTAAAACACATTTCCTGAAACCTCCTCTCATTTTCTCAAAACTTTAAACACACCTCCTAATTTTCAAACAAGATTCACAAAACCCTTGATTTTTCTTGCAAAATCATCTCAAACACCTCAAAACTGTTGAAACTGTGCTCAAAACTAAATAATCACCTCAAAAGTGTTCTCAGGCCACTCAAAACTTTTAACACCTCATAGAAGTCATTAGACACTACATGACAAAATAAATAACACAGCACTCAGGATATGTAACTCCAGAGAGGGAATACTCATTATTTGTAAAGCATTAAATGCTAAATTTGACAACAAAATATTCGAAATGAATGCCTTTATATACATTCTAGATCCAAATATGACTTCACATAGACAAATACTTTATACTGAAAGCCATTTCATACAGTAACTACTTGGTGACAATCACATTTGCTTGATTTTCATTGTGACATTTTTGTACTATATCATTACTCTATTTGATCACCTTTTACACACTCCAATTCTGCTTTCCATACAGTATTTCTAGAAAAACACTTCTCTGTGGCAATCAGCCCGTTTCAACTCTCAACTGGCTTAGATTGATTGTGACATAGATGGAAGTGCTATCAATTTTGAAGTGTTTATAGAGTGACATCTGTGCTTTAATTGTGTTCATCTTCTGCCTTGTTTGATTGGTAATAAAAGTAAGAAGTGCATTATTATGCAAAATGTGCTTTATAGTATGAAAATGTGTTTAAAAAGAGTGAAAGAGCAAAAAGAGTGAAAGAGTTTTGCCAAATGTGCCTATATTAGTGAAAGTAGTCTATGGTTTAGCCAAAAGAGAGATTCATTCAATAAGTGTGTTCAGGCATTTGAGAATCTAATTCAAGGAATGGGGTTTAGTGTTTTAGCAATGGAGAAATACTGTAATTGTGTTCATCTTCTGCTTGTTTGCTTAATCATACAGTAATATGAGTGAATAGTCATTTTTGTGGGACCACAATGGAAATAAGCCTCAGGGCTTTTCTGTGTAATCCTGACTTTCTTGTTGAAAGAGATGGTGCGGCAGGGGCGTAGCTAGGCCTTTTTTACTGGGTTGTTGAGGGTGGAGGCCTGTGCCCCAGTAAAGCTTCATCTCTAGTGACGCCCCTGTGGTGCGGTCTATGATCTGTATCATGTTCTTTTATTTTAAATCTGAGTTGGTCAAATAAATCAAATCAAATTTAAACCACCAAAACAGTCCAAACACAATGACATTAGCAAGTGACACTGGGCGCAGCCATCTTGGAAATTTCGTCAGAATTCTTGCTTGATGTCCTCTGAGTTCAACCGAGAAAGCGAGGCCACTGTCCGAGGAAAAGGGGCGTGCTAGTGCAAGTCGCTAGGCAACGTCCTCTGTCATCCAAGACAGATGGATAAAACAACACGCCATAAGTCACTCATGTGGAAGTCTCAAGCAAGTCTCAAATCATTATCTTCAAGTCTCAAGCAAGTCCTGAGTCACTGAGGCAAGAATTGAGCAAGTCAAGTCAAATCATGGCTTAGGTCTAAGCAAGTCAAGTCATACAAAAATCTGATCTACACCAAATTTTCTAATTTCTAGGGCTAACGCTAGGTGCTTCACTGAAATTGCAAAAGTGATCAAGTCACCCAAGTAGGCACACTCTACATTTACACAGACCACACTGAGTAGAACAGAGTAGAACAGATCAGACTGAGTAGAACAGACCACACTGAGTAGAACAGAGTAGAACAGACCACACTGAGTAGAACAGAGTAGAACAGATCAGACTGAGTAGAACAGACCACACTGAGTAGAACAGAGTAGAACAGACCACACTGAGTAGAACAGAGTAGAACAGACCACACTGAGTAGAACAGATCACACTGAGTAGAACAGAGTAGAACAGACCACACTGAGTAGAACAGACCACACTGAGTAGAACAGAGTAGAACAGAGTAGCACAGACCACACTGAGTAGAACAGACCACACAGAGTAGAACAGATCACACTGAGTAGAACAGACCACACTGAGTAGAACAGAGTAGAACAGACCACACTGAGTAGAACAGAGTAGAACAGACCACACTGAGTAGAACAGAGTAGAACAGACCACACTGAGTAGAACAGAGTAGAACAGACCACACTGAGTAGAACAGAGTACAACAGACCACACTGAGTAGAACAGAGTAGAACAGACCACACTGAGTAGAACAGAGTAGAACAGATCACACTGAGTAGAACAGACCACACTGAGTAGAACAGAGTAGAACAGACCACACTGAGTAGAACAGAGTAGAACAGATCACACTGAGTAGAACAGAGTAGAACAGATCACACTGAGTAGAACAGACCACACTGAGTAGAACAGAGTAGAACAGACCACACTGAGTAGAACAGAGTAGAACAGATCACACTGAGTAGAACAGACCACACTGAGTAGAACAGAGTAGAACAGACCACACTGAGTAGAACAGATCACACTGAGTAGAACAGAGTAGAACAGACCACACTGACTAGCACAGACCACACTGAGTAGAACAGAGTAGAACAGACCACACTGAGTAGAACAGAGTAGAACAGATCACACTGAGTAGAACAGAGTAGAACAGATCACACTGAGTAGAACAGACCACACTGAGTAGAACAGAGTAGAACAGACCACACTGAGTAGAACAGATCACACTGAGTAGAACAGACCACACTGAGTAGAACAGAGTAGAACAGAGTAGAACAGACCACACTGAGTAGAACAGAGTAGAACAGACCACACTGATTAGAACAGAGTAGAACAGATCACACTGATTAGAACAGAGTAGAACAGATCACACTGACTAGCACAGACCACACCGAGTAGAACAGAGTCGAACAGATCACACTGAGTAGAACAGAGTAGAACAGATCACACTGACTAGCACAGACCACACTGAGTAGAACAGAGTAGAACAGACCACACTGAGTAGAACAGAGTAGAACAGATCACACTGACTAGCACAGACCACACTGAGTAGAACAGAGTAGAACAGATCACACTGACTAGCACAGACCACGTTGACTAGCATAGATCACACTGACTAGCACTCTCTGCATTTAGAGATCACACTGAATCTTCTCTGGAGTGATCCTTGCAGGTGTAGGGTGGGGAGTGTGCTGTGAGTGTGTGTATACTTGAGCATATCAGTGAGGAGTGTGCTGTGATTGTGTGTATACTTGAGCATATCAGTGAGGAGTGTGCTGTGATTGTGTGTATACTTGAGCATATCAGTGAGGAGTGTGCTGTGATTGTGTGTATACTTGAGCATATCGAAGGGGAGTGTGATGTGAGTGTGCATACTCTTTTAACATGTCAGTGGGGAGTGTGCTGTGAGTGTGTGTATACTTGAGCATATCAGTGAGGAGTGTGCTGTGAGTGTGTGTATACTTGACCATATCGAAGGGGAGTGTGATGTGAGTGTGCATACTCTTTTAACATATCAGTGGGGAGTGTAGTGTGTGTGTGTGTGTGTGTGTGTGTGTGTGTGTGTGTGCATACCTGAACTTATCGTTGAGGAGGGCATCATCAACCAGGCCACAGTGTCTGAAGAAGCTGATGGCATCTGTGTCCGCATGAGCCAATAGAGCATCATACGAGCCACATACAGACTGAGACTTCATTAACTACACACACACACACACACACACACACACACACAGGGAAACAGCATGAGCCAATAGAGGGAGATAGACTGGGACTGATGGCAGGTAACTGTAATGTTTAGATCAATGGTTCATCAACCGGGGGGGCGCTAGTAGGCCTATAGGCTTCAGGACGAGGTGGGAAAAAATCATTACAAAAAAATTATAAATAAAAAAGCCCCATGTTTGAAATGTAAGTGGTTGTTCTACTACAACACATAAACAAATCAACCTCAAGTTTTGCGTAAGCTACTGGCTTACATCACTTTTCCACACGGAGTGTTATAGGCTGATTGAAGCCCATTCAAAAATTCAAACTGCGTGATTTCTTAAATTTCTTAGGTAGCCAAGCGTGGTCGGAAAACCGAGCTTAGCGTTCGTAAAGACAGCTAGCGTGGAAACGTCATCAAAGATAGACTGAAATGTTATGTGAAGAGAACAAAGTGTATGGACTCGGCCAACATTGTCAAACTCTACCGAGAACATCTGCACGGAACTGCAGGCAACAGCAGTTCGTCAAGCGTCAAAATTGCTTAAACTCCTGTGCTAGCTGATTTGTTTACTACCAGTAATATAAACACTAGCGCCAGTTACGGTATTTACAATTATTTTTCCAGTTCTGATAATGCCCAAGTAGGCCTATGAAATTTAGAAGAATTAAGAGAGGAGACGCACCAACACTGTCACTCATTATCGCTCTCTCCCCCTGACGCGCCCAGACAACACACACACACACACACACACACACACGCGGGCGCATGCGCGCTCTCTCTGCCTCTGCCTCCTCTTCTTGCACGTATGGCTTATTCTGTATTCTTACATGATTTATTTCAGTAGATAGGCCTACAATCCTTTTTACTTTTTTAAAAATCTAAAAGTAAGGACAAATAGCTTTGATTTAAGTTTTTGATTCATGTGATACAGCCTGTGTAGGCCTATGTTTCACAAATAAGTTAACATTGTGCCAGCCTAATTGTTGTGTTAGATGACATACACTTTTTGAGTTTAGATGCCAGGAAGCCGAAGTGTTTGAATATTTATCCAACAGAAGTTTTGGAATAAAAGAGTTGGGGTAAAAGTAACCTTCTTTTTTTGGTCAGGAATAGTAACCAATGGCTGTGTAATGTGGCCTTTCATGATGCATGACATACTATTGATATTGCTGTTTAAAACACAAAATTAAGTTTTATCCAATTCTATCTATCTATCCTTCCATCCGAGGTAGTGTACCAGTAGAAGGGTTGGGACCGGGGGGGGATTGGGGGGGGGGGCAACTGAATGAAGCCGCTTTAGGGGGGCCCAGCTTGCAAAAGGTTGAGAACCCCTGTTTAGATAGACTGTGACTGATGGCAGGTAACTGTTAGCCTGATTGCCATCGACTTTCAAAGGTCTACGAGACTTTGGTCTGACCAAGAGCCTGTGTAACAAAGTTTCTCAAAGCGCATGGTTGACCCGCCTCCCTGAAATGCCTCGGTTTCCTACTGGTTGATGTTGGAAAATGCTGTGCCGAAATCCAATCACACCACTCTTTCCTCTGATTTATGTGACGCGAAGGGAATTGCTTGAACAGGACTGAGAGCCGTTGGAGCTGCTCAAAATTGATTGGTTCTCGACCAAGAGGGGGCAGTTACCCCGATTAGGGAATTGACCGATCCCAAGCCCCGCCCATCTATTGTTACGTATAGCTACCTCGGACAAGTTTGGCCAAAACCAGCGTGGCTGGAGCTGGAAATGCCTGTGTAAATACGTTCACTTGTGATGGCTTTCGGTTCAGATAGCCTGAATGTTATCGTTTGAAAATGTGAACAGCAATAAAAACAACAGTAGACAACGTGATGGGTTCGTCTCTGTGAATGTTCACCGTTTCCCTATTTCGGATTATTTCGATTTTGACAGGTCAGAGGGGAAAAGGTAACCTAGCCAGCCTAAAGTTAACCTAGCAAGTTGCTAGATGCCTACAAAGCATACAAGCGAAATTGCATTTCTAGCAACTTTCTCAAAGTGTCAAGTAATTTTTCTGGATGGGGATGACATTGTATGCCTATGTGTTTATAAAGAAGTTGATGTTTTACACTGAATCTGCTGCATAGCCCACCCCATGTAGCCCATCTTTGAGTGTAGGTTAATGTAAGCTAATGTAGGGAATACTCCTACATAGCTTCGTGTAAACTTTCAAAACTATTTATCTGTGAGTGTAAAATGTGTAAAAGCCTTACGTTAACTCTCGATTCTTCTTGTGATGTTAGACCTAACGTTAGTTAGCGGTAAAGTCCTTCCTTTAAATGGTCTGTCAGACGTCACCTAACGTTACCAAACGCATGCACTGCACATAGCTAACGTTACTGTAGGCTCACCTTGGGGGAGGCTGATTGATAAGCTTATAATTGTCATGATTGAGGTTAAAACACGGTGTCAATATAAGCACAGGCTTTGGGAGAGAACATGCATTTGTGTTGAGGGTAAAATAAATATTAATAACATCGCCGTCACTATCACTGATGCTGTAACATTAAAGCAGATCATTGTCCGTCGTCTTCATCTCTCATGATAGCCTACGGGGCTGCAACTTTGCGTAAGCCTATTCGCCGTATTCATTGATTATTTGTTTGTTTTATTACAATTACATGAGCCATATCCATGCAAAGTTTGACCTTGCTTAGCAGGTTGAAGAGAGCCGAGGCTGGCTGAGGCTACTTCTTGTATGAATGGCAGGCATGACCTGAGCGAATTGGCGAGGGTAAAAAAAAAAAAAAAACTACTTCCCTCACATCCATAGCAAGTAAGCTTTTGGTCTTAGAGGTCCCCAAACACATTATTCCACCGTTGTGATATGAGATTACACTTTATTTTCAAGGCAAAGCTGCAAGCCTCATAGTCTACTATTATGCAGGAAAGGGAGAAGTTGTCCGAGGTTGTCCGAGGTTCGCTGCGGGCCCTATTGTGACATGGTAAAAGTGGGCGGGGCTTGGGATCGGTCA
>JAODXP020010203.1:0-2500 GCA_027497455.2 Sardinella longiceps | reverse complement strand
AACGCCTCTTATTTTTTCACACTACGTCTCACTGTGAAGTCAACAGAGATCTCCCAAAGGAAGGCGGACCTTAGGGGCTTGTTCACTGCCACGACTGTATTTGCATATCTCCCATTTGATTGGTAGTCTACCTGAATCTAGACAATCCAACACTTTGATTGGCCCAGAGGCTACATTGAATGTAGACACCAGGCTAATGGGAGAGCTGAACTGTCTACAGTTGAACGTAGATCACCAGGCTAATGGGAGAGCTGAACTGTCTACAGTTGAATGTGGTCACAGACACAATATAAATTCCAGATCATATTCTGGATCACCGATCGCCACCAAAATCGAATCAGTTCTTGCTTGTCCCAATATACACATTGTCCAAAAATTTCATCCAAATCCGTGCAGTACTTTTTGAGTTATCCTGCTGGCAGACAGACAGACAGACAGACAGACAGACAAACAGACAAACCAACGTGACGGAAAACATAACCTCCTTGGCGGAGGTAACAACAACAGCAAGTTCCACATATAGCCTGTGAGTGCCAAACGTCTCTTCAGGTCTACTACACTGGAGGCATTATCACAACAACAACAACAACAACAACAACAACAACAACAACAACAACAGCAGTACAGTACAGACACACACACACACACACAAACACACACACACACACACAGTACGCACACACACACACACACACAGTACGCACACACACACACACACACACACACACACACACACACACACACACACACACAACAACAACAACAACAACAAGCTCCACATATAGCCAAACGTCTCTTCAGGTCTGCTACACTGGAGGCCACCGGTGCTGATCTGGGTTTGACTGCATTATGGTGATGGATGTAGGCATTATCACAACAACAACAACAACATCAACAACAACAACAACAGTACAGTACAGACACACACACAAACACACACACACACACACACAGTACGCACACACACACACACACAGTACGCACACACACACACACACACACACACACACACACACACACACACACACACACACACACACACACAGTACGCACACACACACACACACAGTACGCACACACACACACACACACACACACACACACACACACACACACACACACACACACACACACACACACAAGTACGCACACACACGCACACACACACACACACACACAACAACAACAAGCTCCACATACACCAAACGTCTCTTCAGGTCTACTACACTAGAGGCCACCTGCATTGAGCGCGGCTAGCTCGGTGGTAGTGTGTAAATCCTCATCACCCAATTCCATGGGCACTTCTAACACGCTGAGTTAGAAGCTCGGGCTTTTGGCTCAGTTGGTTAGAGCGTTCCACTCCCACGCCGGGAGTTTGTAGCTTGCGGGGTGGCGGGTTCGAGACTCGTGTGCGGTGCGGACCGCTACCGGCTACGCTGGGCTTGACTGCATTATGGTGATGAATGAAGGCACAACAACAACAACAAGCTCCACATACACCAAACGTCTCTTCAGGTCTCCTACACTTGAGGCCACCTGGGTTGAGCTGAGCTGGAGCTTGACTCCATTATGGTGATGGATGAACATACCCACTGCTGCTATTGCAGTATGAGCTGTACTGAACGTCCCCATAAAGCTGTCAACCCTCTGTCAACACACACACATACACACAGAGCACCAAAAGCATGGGCACACACACACACACACACACACACACACACACACACACACACACACACACACACACACACACACACACACAGAGAGAGAGAGCACCATCAGCATGGCCACTTCAGAGGGTGAGGCACGAACACACGCACACACACAAGCGACAAAGAAGAGCACACACACACAAACAAAAACGATCAAACACAAAGGAGGACATACATGCACACACACACAGCTGGCTAATACCAGCTTTTGGTCACACTCTGGTCCAATGGGGCATGTACACACACAAACTCTCTCTCTCTCTCTCTCTCTCTCTCTCTCTCTCTCTCTCTCTCTCTCTCTCTCACCCACAGACACACACACGTGCAGTGCAGGACAGTATGTGTACTCATGCTCTCATATGATGCTCTGTGTGTGTCTGTATGAGGTGTGTGTGTGTGTGTGTGTGTGTGTGTGTGTGTGTGTGTGTGTGGGTGTGGTGTGAGCAACCAAACACAAAAATACAGACACAAATATAAACACACACACACACACACACACACACACACACACACACACACACACACACACACACACACACACACGCAGGCAGGCCCATTAACAGGCCAAACAGGTCGACCTAGGGGCTGGTTTTAATCTTGCTTAGCTGTGAGCGTGATTTTAGCATTAACGTAACAGCTCTGCACGCTTTTAATAAACCCATTAGTGCAGGCTCCACATACACACACACACACACACACACACACACACACACACACACACACACACACACAAGGTGCTGTGAGAACACACGGACAATGAGAGGCTCTTAGCCAGCAATACGTAGCCT
>JAODXP020010202.1:0-16834 GCA_027497455.2 Sardinella longiceps | reverse complement strand
GCAATGTGCTGGTGATCACCCGAGTACTGTCTGAGCTTAAATAAATCACCTGAGTACCGTCTTAGCTCACCTGAGTACCGTCTGAGCTTACCTGAGTGGGCAGTTCAAGGTGAATAGCAGTTAATCCTTGGAAATAAAACTACAGCAGGTTGCAAGAGGACCCGAAGGAGAAAAATATACCAGTGATCAATGGAAATGAAATTGATATACAATAAAATACAACAGAAATGTTATCTTCAGTCTAATTCTGAACTGGTGGACAAAAATCACCAGACATGCACTGACAAACCCGTACTTTTATGTTCCTTTTTATATTGTGAGGCTGGAAATGTTAGCAGTGAACCGCTGAACCTGAACACCATGTCTAGGACACTCTCATCTTCAAGGCCCACACTGTGCTGTCCTTTGGTTAATGACTTCAGCTTTAATGAGTCCTGGTTGACCTACACCTGTCACACTGCTGTCCTTTGGTTAATGACTTCTACTTTAATGATTCCTGGTTGACCTACACCTGTCGCACTGCTGTCCTTTGGTTAATGACTTCTACTTTAATGATTCCTGGTTTCTCTACACCTGCCATTACACAGATCCCTCTACAGTCGCAGCACATGTGGCTACTGAGTAACGTGATGGTGAAGGCGGCCATGAGTAACGTGATGGTGGAGTTGGCGGTGAGTGTGACTCTAAGACACTTTGTTGTGGAACATTGAGCACTTGGTGAAACATTTCCGGAACATTAGGGGGACTGAGAGGTGCAATCACCCCTAAAGAACACACACTAAGTACTGAAGTTACTGAACATACACTAAGGACTGAACATCTGCTGAAATATCAACCAGGCAGAATTATTTCAATGCATTTATACACATCCAGACAGAATCAAAATAAAAATCATAATTGGTTGAACAGATTTTGTATAAATATAAGGTTTTATTGAGCAAACATATTTACGGGGTAAATAAAAAAGGGTAATAGATCTGTGCTCGCTCCATCAAAGACAAAGCTAAGATAAATGAACCTTTGTTCCTGACAAACTTGTATCTAAACCAGGGATGGGCAACTTCTACGATAGAGAGGGCCACAATTTTGTGCGCATGTCAAATAATCAATTAAGAGTGAAGTTACAATAAAATTTTAAATAAGGGCAAAATATTTGTATATACTTATGTCTGTATGGTTATTGAACCAACATACCTATTTTTCCACACATAAATGCATTTTCAACACTCTGTTAAACACAAAGTGTGTAACAAATTTCCAACGGCTCACATTTAATGTGGTAAAACAAACAAAAACCGCCCAGTTAACAACTTACTGAGATACGTTTACATTTAATGTGGTAAAACAAACAAAAACCGCCCACTTAACAACTTACTGAGATACGTTTACATTTAATGTGGTAAAACAAACAAAAACCGCCCAGTTAACAACTTACTGAGATACGTGTGGATTTTTCTGTTGCCGCACAATAGACTGAATATCAATGTCAATCTTTGTGCATCCAATCTGCATCAAATGAAAAAGTGTGTCATCAGTGAACCTGTTTCTCTCCTTTGATTTAATGTGCTTCATTGTAGGAAAAACTGCTCTCACAAATGTAAGTGACCCCTAGCGGACAACGGTGTAATTTTTTTTATTATTCAATTGTAGTTAATAAATGTTCCATGGGCCGCAATTGGGCCGTCTAAACCAGTACAAAGTATTCAGTTCGCTTTTCTTTAGTATTCCAAGTATTCATTTACTCTTCTTTACTTGCTGACAACAGTACAGTACATATATATCATAATTAATCACTGATGCTAGCCTGGCGAATGCCAAACTAAAATCACAAGTGATATTTAGTCTGGGGACCTACCTATTGCATTTCTCGTAGCGGAAGCATCGTTTACAATTGTCCATAGCCGTTTATTGGGCGCTACGAATGTCTATCATAGCGTCTGTACATACCTCGGAGCCAATACCAGAGCCACCATGTGACGTAAAATGCAATCGAGGGCCGTACAAATCCCTTTTTATTCTGCGATTGGATACCGAAAGTAAGCGAGAAAAACGGCCATAGTCACCATGCTCCTCTGCAGAGTGAAATGAAATAAGCGAGCAAAGGAGCATGGGAATTCCCAGGCTACACTGATGCACTTTCTGCTCTCAAAACCCATGTTGTCAGACATAAAAGCCAACATTTCAGAATTCCACGAAACTTGGCATGTATTTTGACACACCTTATTTTGAGCAGTTTTGACCATGTCAGTCAGAGATATTTGTTAACATCGATTACAATACCTCACTTTGGCTTTTTCATTTTCAACATTTAAAAATGTGGTCCTCCTAGGCAGTGTGCGAAATACCCGTCAAAATTCGGGGGGGTCACCACCTTGAAGTCTCCAGAAGTAAAAGTAATTTTTCAGCGGGGGTTTGGGCGTGTCACCCCCAAGAAAATTTGAAAAATGGGCTGATGGAACATGCGATATTAACATAGTTTTAGAAAGAAAATAACGGAATCCGCATGAGTCAAGGCCTTAGCTTATTTCAAAGAAATAGTATATATACTGTATGTGCATTATATTTTTTATAATAATGGGCCATTTGCAAGGATTCCCTTCATTTTGCGCAGGTGTGCGTGCTGGTCTCACACTCAAAGCAAGAATGGGGAAGGGCCCTGTAGCTGTCGCTGAAATGGGCCAATGTCTTTATTGAAATTCATATTTTTGTGTTAACGTATTTTCTTATATAAAAGGGTAAATAGCAAATTGTAATGTCATTATATTGTGATTTTGATTTGTAATAGCGTCACCTAATGGTCATGATGGGGAATAGCACAGTAATTGCAATAAAAAGTTTGGGCCTAGTCATGTGATTGGCGCTATGACCTGCTGGGTAAATGTGCGTTCTGTCTTTCGGAGCTATGGAGCTCATGGTGTAAAGATGTGTGCAAGAGTTCGAGAGTAAAGCCTTAGCAGCTCCTGATTAGAGCTTGAAACGGGCCTTAAAACTAAGACCCGAACCGGCCCCAGCCCGAGAGAAGTCCACCCGAGCCCGCCCCGGCCCGTATGATTGACAGCTTCATAAAGCCCGAACCCGTTTGCAACCCGACATTTTTCAATTGTGCGCATATCAAAGCTGTCATGCTGTCATACTTTAACATCACGTCGCACTTCTTGCATTTGACATACCCCACTGCCTCGTTTTTCTCATTGTGAACGTGCTCAAAATGTTTCCACACCTCCGACCTCGCATTTACTGGCTCGACCAACATGAATTCGCCAAGGGCTAATCTCCGTTTAACTTCTTCTACATCCATTTTGCATCTACTAACGCATGCCTGTAGATCGAACGTTAGGCGTATCATGTGATCGCATATTTGCCGCGCATCGGCTTTCAGCCCGAGCCCGAGCCGGGCCCGCTTGGAATATTGAAATTAGACCCCGAACCGGCCCGAACCCAGCAGGTCCTGTTGGGCCCCGTCGGGTTCGGGCAAATATTTCCAGCTCTACTCCTGATATTCCGGTCAGAAGGCGCACACGGTATGAGTAATATGTTATTTATTGTGTATTTTATGTATATTTCATGTATACTTTCAGTTTCATTCACGGACATTTATAAGAAATTAATATTGGCCAAGATGTGATATTAAGATGTCATATTTATTTTATTTCAGTTTTTCACGGTGTTTTGGAGGTGTTTGAGGTCAATATGCATACTTCAATGTGTGAAAGAAAGACAATAAAACTCAGTCAAACATCAGTTGGAACCGTGCTTTTTATCTGACCAGAAGAATAGCTTTGGGAGCAGCTACAGGCCCTCTCCCTTGCTACAGCGGGACATGGCATGTGGGAGAAGATCCTGCGCCAAGCAAAGGGGCCATGTGCAAGCTGCACCCGTAGTCCTATCTCGGAATACCCAAATCTTTGCATTCCAATTTAATAGTTGTGAACCCAAAGTTTGCAAGTGATAGGCCTACTCACTCGACTAGCTTTCGCTTTAGCCATTTTAGTAGCCTAGCCCATGATTCTATTAAAGGCACGTATGGCTAATTTGCATAAAGGCACTGGACAGGTTGGCTGTGCTTATCAAAAAATAATTGTGACTAGTTGTTTTTTAGTCCTGAAATATAAGATTGTGATCTTAAAACATTTTAATGATGATTAGTGACATTAAATATTTTATTTTCTACTCTTTTTTTTTACTAAATTTGGAACCCCCCCAAGATTTTGCTTAGGAGACTTTCAAGGGGTCTCAAGGGTTAATCAGGGGGGTCGGACCCCCCCAAACCCCCCTGTATTTCGCACTATGCTCCTAGGCCCTATGGCTCTTGAGATATTCACAACAAAATGTCCGGCCACCTGCTGGCCAGTTGGTGTAAAAAGTCATTAATCAATTTACTGTATGGCCCCCATGAACAGAATGTCACAAAACTTGGCATGCATTTGGAAGGTGTCATAATGATCTGAGACCAATTTTGTGCGACTTTTTCACAGATATTGACAGTTTATTTTAGTTAAATATGACTATGATAATAGATTTAATATTAAATTTCACATAAAATAAGAAGAACATATCAGAATTGGACTCCTTGTGTCAAGTAGAAAAACGACATTGTACAACACAGAAGAATAAAGTCTCCTTACGTGTGTGTGTGTGTGTGTGTGTGTGTGTGTGTGTGTGTGTGTGTGTGTGTGTGTGTTAAAAAGAGAGAGCTCTCCCCGATCAGAGGCTGAAAAATATGTGTGTGTGTGTGTGTGTGTGTGTGTAAAAGAGAGAGCGGTGTTACCCGTAGATGAGTAATATTGAAGTCCGGCATAGATCTTCCCCAGCAGAGGCTGAAAATAAGTGTGTGTGTGTGTGTATAGTGTGTGTGTTTGTCACAGGGTGACCCTGTGTGGCAAGTAATTGAAACAAGATGGCCGACCCATGTGCTGCCAATTGTTTGATTGGGCTCAGGTGTGCATGATTGGCACTTTGGGGATGGGCTAAGGGCTTTTAAGACGCTGGTGCTCAGTTTTGAGGGAGAGAGCTTGGGGAAAGGATGTGACCCCCTAAGGGGGATGAGGTGTTTTCTAGGGGCCTGGACGAGGCTCCCTTTGGAAGACTTTCCTGAGGAAACCGTTCGATTGCTGGGGAAGGGACCGACAACCTACCAAGACTGGAGATTTCTGAGCCAAGCTGGCTATTGAGAACACTGCGCTGCTGCTATCGGAGGGGTGAAAACGTTCGCCCCTCCAGAAGATAAGTACCCCTTTAAAGCTGTTCTGTGAAGACCAAGTTACTACCTTATCCTTGCATTCTTCTGTGGTGCTAGTCTGCCCCCCCCCTCCTTTCAGTTCAGTAATCAATAGCCTAGTACAACGGATCCAACTAACTCTAATGTCGACAGCCTCCTGCTCATAGCCTAAACCCCTTTGATTTGAAACGATCTGCTGTGGTAATTGTGCAATACAATATGGTGCTGTGTTGTCCTCTCACGTGTGCTGTGGTGCGTGTTACTTCCCTCGGCTTAGGCACAAAGCGGGCATGGCTGCTGTCTCATGGACCTCCTGTTGACCTACAACTGCAACATGGCACACCTTGTAATCATGGGCTATGGACTATTGGACATTGGAAGGGGGAGCGCTGAAGAGCTTTGGCAGATGCCCAGAGGAACTGCTTTTCCTATGCTCTCCTTTTTTTTGAACAGACTTTTTAGCTATTTGTATAAATAAATATATTTTTTAAATGACTTTCGACCTTTGGCCTTTATTGAGTGGTACAGCGTTCTCCTCAGGGTGGATGGTAAAAGTGGTGGGGGCTCTAGCGCCCTCCACCTGTGACATGTTACCTGTAGATGAGTAATATTCAAGTCCAGTACAGATCTTCCCCAACAGCAGCAGCAGTGTTAACAGTAATAACGTGTGATGCCCAGAGGTGTAAAAAGTACAGAAAGATTGTAACTAAGTAAAAGTATCTTTACTTTGCTTAAATTCTACTCAAGTAAAAGTAAAAGTAACCAACAAAAAATCTACTCAAGTAAAAGTAAAAATTACTTAATTTAAAATGTACTTAAAGTACAAGTTACTTAGTTACTTTCAATTATTTGATATATATGGTAACACTTTACTTGACGGGTGAGTACATAACACATTCATAGCAGGTTTCATAAAATATTCACAAAGCATTCATGACTGTTTCATAAGACATGACTCCACCTTCATACGCAACCCTTCATAAATGTGAAAGTTAGAATGTCGATAACCTATCAAAATAAAGTCCAGTGGTCTCAAAGCAGCACTGCCATTTATGTTTGTCACCTGATCATGTCACATCTGAATATTTCATGAATATCTTAGGAAGTCTACTTTGAATGTCACTTTACTATACAGGTTGCGAAGTATTCATAATCACTTATCTTAGTTTAACAATGAGCGGTAGGTTTAAAGTACTTTGAGATGACCTCGGAACAGTTAGACATTCCCCTTTTGAATGTGGGCATGTTGTAAAAAATATAATTACCCCAAGGTGAGATTTTTTTTTTTTATGAAACATTTAAATGAGATGCTTGCTCATGATCTGATACTGCATTTGTCCATTACTCTGATTTGACTTGATCAGGTAACAGGTTTCTTCAATGCTTCAATGCTTCTTTGAGACCATTGGACAGGAGCAAACATATTTTATTTATTTATTTATAAATCTGTTACCTAAATATGTAATATCAGATACATCAGGGTCCACAAATACTGGTCAGCTCTAGTTTACCTCTCGGTGGTAAACTTGAATGATTATGAATACTTCGCAACCTGTATAGTAAAGTGACATTTGAAGTAGACTTCTTAAGATATTCATGAAATATTCAGGTG
The DNA here is from genome assembly GCA_027497455.2 of Sardinella longiceps. NCBI lineage: Eukaryota > Metazoa > Chordata > Actinopteri > Clupeiformes > Clupeidae > Sardinella > Sardinella longiceps. Next base: position 10,004 of record JAODXP020010202.1, on the reverse strand, counting down.
TGACATGATCGAAGTGACAAACATAAATGGCAGTGCTGCTTTGAGACCACTGGACTTTTATTTTGATAGGTTATCGACATTCGAACTTTCACATTTATGAAGGGTTGGGTATGAAAGTGGAGTCATGTCTTAAGAAACAGTCTTGAATGCTTTGTGAGCATTTTATGAAAGCTGCTATGAATGTGTTATGTACTCACCCGTCAAGTAAAGTGTTACCGGTTGCTTTAACCACAGTCAAACTCGTTGTTATGAATGAATGAATGAATGTTTGGTCAATGACATTACAGTAACCAAAGGGTAGTGGCCTTCTCACATTTCTAAAACAAGTAATACAACAGCTACTGTAGATGGCATGACTGAGAGAGCACTTACATTGGCCTATACATGGCAATCATAATTCATAAGGTTTTCTGTTTTTTAGATAAGAAATGTATTCAATTCTAGGAGTTGTAGGTTAGGTATCAAACTTTAATCTCATTCTGACCAGGCAACTGATCCAGATATCAGTGACAGTAATCAGCCCAGCCAGTTCACATCTTGGCGTGATTTGTTAATTTTGGCATCTTGAGAGTGCTAGAATAAGGTAGCTGACTAGCTTTGAGATTTTACATATTGATGGTATTCGGGGCTACCCTAACCCTGGCTAGACTCAAATTGACCTGGACTGAAGCAATGGTTATACCAAAGTTCATGGAATATTGCTTCGCTTGAATCCTCTCTGGTTATACTGACTGACAACATTCCTTGACCAAGGATTTCCTTTGCTTTTGAATTAATCACTTCCACAGGTTGCTTGGCTATTGTCAACATTTAAGCAGGGTCAGCTTTAAGCTACAGTAAATAGTCTGTATTAATGATCTGACCCAACTCTGATCTGATTCTGACCCAACTCTGATTCTGACTCTGTTAGACAGTTGCAGCTCCAGTTGAGTGACCGTTGCAGCTCCAGTTAAGTGACAGTTGCAGCTCCAAATGATGGTTGCAGCTCCTTTAAGAGCTCAAACAGAAAGTAAAACTGAGCAGGAGGTGTTTACAGGAAGTGCTGCAAATCCTTGTCTCACAAACAACAGTAACACTTCTCTTCTCTTCTCCAACAGACACAACTCGACTCTTCTCTTTTAAAACAACTGAGTCAACTCCTCTTTTTCAACAACAGACACAACTCAACTCTTCTCTTTTTCACCAACAGTCAACTCTTCTCTCGTCTCCAGCAACAGAGTCAACTCAACTCTTCTTCGAGACTCAGACAGAGATCGCCAGAGATTTGAACAAGAGTGAGTGCACAAGTGTTACAAGTGCTACATTTATTAGCCTATGAACATGAGAAGACTGTGGGACATCTAATTAAGGTTGTTTAAACAGTCAGTGTAGGTAAGAGAAATATTTTACTTCACAAATTATTGACTTTTGTGTTTTTCACAGTAGTGTGGTCTTACTAAAGACAGGATGTCTGTGCATTGCCTATGAAAGCAAATTTGACTTCCTCTTTGTATGCATGAAGAAACTATTTGTGGTACTCTGAAGCTGTACAGGTCTGAGTATTTCTCCAGAGAGTGAAGTTCAGTGACACTATCACTGGTTATTGAGGCTGGTCAAAGTCTACATGGCGCACTGTGTGGCAGCAGCCTTACCTAGCTCCCTGTCTTTTCACTTTTTTCTGCTGTTTTCCGCTTTTATTTTGCTTTTTTAATCTTTATTGTCTTACTTTCTTCTTATTTTATTTTATGTTTGTTTTTTTCCTCTTTTTTTTTGCTTTGTGAAATGCTCGCCAATGTCAAGCTGGATCCCCTAAAGCAGGGATGGGCAACTGGCGGCCTGCGGGTCGCATTCGGCCGCTCAATGGTGTTTTTGCCCCCAACGGCACCTTCCAGGCTGCACAGCCTTTAAAAGGCACTACCTTTACCCTATTCCTAACCCTAACCCCCTCAACCCTCATCCTAACCCTAAACTGAGTGGAGTAGTGCCTTGAAGGCAGCACTGCCTGGAAGGCACTGTTGAGGGCAAAAAATACCAAAGACCCATTCGGCCCTCCTCCTCTCTCATTACGGCTCCCAGATCATGTTAAATGTCAGAGTAATTGTAGAATTGTGATGCCTTCACTCTAAACCACTTTGCCACAATTAGAAGTGCCACCAGGTGGCGATCCCAGGTGTCTATATTGCCATGCTATTTACAATGGACACACTTTGTTCAATAAAGCTCTAACGGAGTTGTCTCCTACCAAGTTGTCCGTAGTTTTTTACAGTAATATAATCTTTTAAAATCACAGTCAACGTCAGTCATTGCGATTTTCCCGTTTGCCGCTAGAGGCGCTTTAAACAGTATTATGAACTGTGGTCAGTCAGGGGTGTGTTTCTACAAATGTTGGCTCAATTGTTGCTTAACGATGGTGGTGCAAGATTGGTATGACATAGATAACGATCCAGCTGACTGTGCTCCTCCATCGCATTTGCCTATGTCAGTGTTTCTCAAACTTTTTCAGACCGAGGACCACATTGCCCAAAAAATGTTTTTCAGGGACCACCTGCCCTCGCGCCCTCTCGCCAATTCACATGCTGCAACCAAGTAATTTATAGAGTAGGCACTTCAAGTGCTTTAATAAACAGTAAATTACAGGTCTGCCTCTTATATTCAGTGAACAACTAATCTTTGGCATTCAGATAATGATACAGGTTAAATTCACATATTATCATGGTAATCAACTCGCGGACCACTTGAGCTTGCTCGTGGACCACCAGTGGTCCCCGGACCACACTTTGAGAACCACTGGCCTATGTCATTCGTTCACGCGAACAAAGTCGTTGTTGAGGCAGAGAGAAATACTAGTGGTGAGACATGTTGGTCTATTTTGCCAACACCAGTCTGCCTATAGGTTGCTATTTGTTGTCATTATGGTGATTTTTTTAAAAAAAACAAAGTCTGCTCTCAATTTGCCATCAAAAAGTCATTTTCATCCAAACATTGTTTTATTGAAATATGAATGTTTTGCCAGTAGAACAAAACTATAATTTTTCACCTGTCTTATCAGTGGTCTCGTGGTAGAGCTATAGACTCGTCATTGAAAGGTTCAGTGTTCAAATCTTACTGAATGAGTCTGCTCATATCACTAGTCATGCGTTATTATCAGTGTTGGGAGTAATGAGTCACAAAAGTAACTCATTACTGTAATGCATTGCTTTTTGTGGTAACTTGGTAATGTAAGGCATTACAGAAAAAAAACTGGTAATATTTTCCTCTGTACAATTGTCAGCAACTCAAGTTACAATGCATTTTTAACTTGGAATGAAGTGGGGTTTTTTTTTTCCTTTATACAAATTCGCCAAAAATCACTGAGAGGCAAGGGTAAAACGTTTGCTGTGCCGGACCCAATGTAGAAATTCACAGTCTCTGCTTGTCATTCTCAACATTGATAACAAACTAATGAAGGTCATAGGCTACCAGAGGGCCCGAAGAGTAACTTAAATGTGATGCAACAGTAATGTAACGCCTTACATTTTCAAAACACTAATCTTGTAATGTAAGGGACTACTTACTAACAAGTAATAAATAACGCATTACAATTTTGCAGTAACTTGCTCAGCACTGGTTATTATTAAAGCACCCTTGGTTTTCTTGTGATCGTTGACAAGATGCTTGCAGAATACAGAGAGTGCGCTTTTAAATAAATTTATTGAGGATTTATGCTCAAGAATTTAAAATGAAGAAAAAGCTAAAGAAATGAACCCGGGTCGACCATGTAATAGTCCTCCTAAATAAGTTTGTTCCACTGACGAGAACATGCGTAAAATAGATATGCCACCTGATCAGTCTCTGATGAGGAGCAAGTGAATAGACAGACCTAGGCCTACCAATAAAAATGCCTATTGGAATGAGATGGAATGCAGCTAGAAAATGTAGTCTAGGCTATCAAATGCCTCTCTCATTTCCTTTCCTTGAAGGACATAGTCTAGCTACCTTTGCATCAGAAAGCAGACTTTTTGAATTGTGTTTAGGCAACTCATTGGCACCACACAGACGTTTTTTTTTTTCTTTCTTTCTTTTTTTCTTTTACTGCCACCGATTGGAACGATGAAGAATTACTGAACAATGGATGGAACTACTGCCCTCAGGCAGTTGTTCCACCGAGAAGATTTGCGACTGTGTGCGATTGATCATGGGAGCGTTTGTAGACACACCCAAGGCCGTTTCTAGGCGTAGACAAACCAGACGGGCGCCTAGGGCACCAAATATCATATGGGCATCACAATACATATCTTGCTTTTTTCTTCATTTTTTTCCCTTATATTTTTAGAACAGCGGGGGCAAAACTTTAATCTGGCCTAGGGCACCATAAAGGCTAGAACCGGCGCTGGACACACCAAACTTGCAAGTGACAGGACGAATGATAGTTCAAGATAGTTTTTCTCCCTCAAGCAGAGCACAATGAATTCTAAGCTTCAGCTATGCTATGCCCTGATGCTTTTAGAACATTACAAAGATTCAGGCACGAATGAAATTAAGGTTGCCGGTTCAGATGAACAACCAGCAATCTGTTTACATCTGGTTTGTCTTGTTAGTGTAGCCTACTGACCTAACTATCTCACTTTGTATCTTGTTGTTATTGTAACTCATTACGAAGAAAATGCACATATATATATATATATATATATATATATATATATATATATATATATATATATGGGCAATTCCACGAAAAAGTAAACCTCACCTTAAAAATTTAAGTCTCTCCTACATGGACATACAAATTCTTTCAGAAAACTTCCAATACAAAAAAGTATCGTCTCAATGTAAATATTCAACTGAGCAAGTTTCGAAAGGATATCTGTTTGTTAAAATTTTTACCCTATTCAGCTATAATGTAAGTCTATGGAGGGGCTTATAATGGGCATAAGTGGGTGATAACACACACAAAGCTGCAATGCTATCAGTTATTTTTTATTGTTGTATTACTATTTCTGTCGTTACAGGTTAAAATCCACCGTTCACAATTGTTCGTTCGTTTTGGAGGGTTTTTCCAGATGTCACGTCCATAACGTCACATCCATAACGCCATTTCTTCCAATGAAAACCAACTTTTTTTACATTTACATTTGAAATTAAGTCTTTCTCTGTCTTTACTTAGGCGTCCTGATTGGTATGAATGCAGTAATATTTACATTTCTCTAAAAATTTCCCACACTTCACAGCAAAAACTACGCTCTCTCAAAAGTTTGTCCGTTTTTCGTCACGTCCATAACGCAAATTGAATGGCTCATATTCTTATAATGTAAATCATGATATAAATTTTTTGTGTTTGTCTATATTCAGCCATGGAGTTTGCATAAGAATATGAACAAAATTGTGAAATACTGCTATTTGTTCATCAATAATGCATGAAAATGTCACGTCCATAACGCTGGAATTGCCCATATATATGACCACTGGTGACCACTGATGGCAAGATGGCGGACAGAGAGCACCCACGTTTGTTTGTTCTCTGATTGAGTGAAGTATTCTCCACTTTAAACTAACTTGAACTCACAATTCAATCTAAATATATAAAATAATAACAACAACAAAAAAAGGACAATTGTAACTTTGATTCAGCAATCAATATGTCGAGTGAAGGGCCTAATACGAGGCTGAAAGAGCGTAAAGAATCAGACTCGCTCATAAATGTACTACAGGAGCTTAAGTTGTTAAACTCCAAAATAGACGGACTAAAAGTTACGTTTGAGGAGCAGCTGAACGCTAAAGTGAATGAGCTTCGCGTCTCTTTGCAAAATATGATTGATGAGAACAAGGAGAGCCTTAAGGCAGAGTTCTCCCAGAAAACAAAAGAACTTCAAAATAGCATGGACACGGAGATAAGTATTGTGATACAACGCATCGAACAAGTTGAGACCAAGCTGGACAGAGAGAAGACCAGCACTCGGTTTGATCCAGACGTATCACTGATCATCTCCGGATTGCTTTACACTGAGGAGGAAGATGTTCTGGGCCTGGTGAATGAGCTCCTCATCGATGGACTACAATGGGAGTCTCCACGCGACGGTGCCGGTGTAATTGCGGCTGAGAGGATGAAGGGGAAAGGAGGTCGCCACGGCGTGATTAAGGTGGAACTTGGAACAGTCCAGGAGAAAATCAGTATTCTACGAAAGAAGCAACTGCTCAGAGGCAACGCTAAGTTCAAACAAGTGTACATACGTTCAGCTAAGACTCATACTGAACGCCTTATTGAATTAAACTTCAAAACGCTGCTGGATCAACTTCCCTCTGGACGTCAGTTTTACATCACGGGGAATGGCAGAGTTAGGAAAAGACAAAGCAACGCAACTGGCGATGGGGAAACCCGTGGAGCTAGCGGGGGCGACGAGGTCAGCTCGGGCAGGTTGAATGATGGATGAAGTCACCAAGCCCAGCCCGTAAGTGACAAACTCTACACTCTTGCACATTGGAATGTAAATGGTTGGACAGAAGCAAACTCTGAGCTCAGGCAATTAATTTTGTTGAGCTGTAACCCAGACTTTATTTCACTGAATGAGACTCACTTAACGGGACAAAATAAAATTCATCTTGACGGCTATACATGGTTTGGACAAAACAGAAAGACTCACATTAAAGCCAGAAAAGGCTCGGGTGGTTTGGGCTTTTTTGTAAAAAATGAAATCCTGGGGCAATTTAACGTTTCAGTTGATGATTCAGATGAGGGTGTAATTTGTGTTCAGTTATGGCATATCCCCACAAAGTACTCTTTAGCTTTACTCTCATGCTATCTCCCCCCTGAGGGATCAACTTGGTCTGACCCCCAGAGACTGTACAATGATCTGTTATGTAAAGTTTATGATTTGACTGAAATGGATGCTGTTTATGTTTGCGGGGACTTTAATAGTCGGATTGGATGCATGGAAGATTGTATATGTGATTCTGATATGGGTATTCCATCTAGATCACATCTAGATGAGACGGTAAACAGACAAGGTGAAATGCTGATTGAGTTTGTAAAAGACAGTAAATTCTGTGTTCTAAATGGGCGAACACAGGGAAGTAATAATTTCACCTCAGTTTCTGTAAAAGGAAGAGCAGTAGTGGATTATATCATCACACCTCATGACTGTTTACATACATCTGTTAATCTGGATATCTATACCCCAAATGACCTCCTAGAGAGGGGTGGAAAGCACTGGTTTGATTTATTAAGCCACCGTTGTAAAATGCCTGATCATTCTTTACTTATTTTTACTTTTAAAGGCCAAGGAAATAAGAAAGTTACTGTAGATGAGCAGTCTAAACTACACTTAAGCTTACATAAGCAGAAGACAAGAAGATTCCCTACTAGTCTTTTTTCACCTGATGCAGTGCAACCTGTTGTCAATTCATTTTTAGACCAGCTTGCTCCTGTTAATGATCAAATCCAGGTGAATGAGTGGTATGATGACTTTTGTAAATACATTCACAATGCAACTGGATCTAGAGAAATGGGTAATTATAGAAGACATTGTAAACGCAAAAGTAATAATAAACCATTCTGGAACAATGAATTGAGTAGCCTATGGAATGACATGAGGGTGTCAGAAAAAAGATACCTGATGTGTCAAAATAAGGATTTAAGGCTTCAGTTTAAAAATGAATTCCAAAGCAAACAAAATACTTTTGATAAAAGACTTAGAACTTACAAAAGAAAACACAAGAGAGGTTTAGCACTACAGATTGAAGCCAGTCAGAATCATAACCCCCAAGTCTTTTGGAACCTCATAAATCAGCTAGGACCTAAGAAAGTTAAAAAGATCCCCATGGAAGTGGTTCAGTTGGATGGCTCTTCATGTTTTGATATTGAAAATGTGCTTAAAAAGTGGGAATCTGATTTTGGAGCTTTATTTTCAGGTAGCTCTGTTTCCCTGGAGTGGGATAATGTTTATTTAGAAACCTCAGTAACATTAAAAAGTCACATGGAAAATGGTATGACTGTGAACTTTTCTAATCCCTACTTAAACCAGGCCATTACAGAGAATGAAGTTAAATGGGCCATTAATAAGTTAAAATTAAAGAAAGCAACAGGTCATGACGAAATATCTAATGAAGTGTTAAAACAGCCAGGCTTGTTTACACTGGTCTACAATCTTCTCTCTACTTGCTTCGACCAGGGTTTAGTCCCATCAGATTGGCAAAAGTCGATAATTAAACCAATTCCAAAGTCACAAACTTCTGACCCCCGTGTGCCATTGAACTACAGGGGCATTAGTCTCCTTAGTTGTGTCTATAAACTTTACTCCAGTATTCTTAATGAGAGACTGGTTAACTATCTGGAATCTTGCAACCTATTAGCAGAAGAACAGAATGGATTTAGGAAGAAAAGGGCCTGTGTTGATCACATATATTCCCTAGTTACAATAGTTAACGCCAGAAAACAAGAAGGAAAGTCTACCTTTGCCTGTTTTATTGACTTTCAAAAAGCTTTTGACTGTGTTAATCGAGAACTATTGTGCTTTCAGTTGTTAAAAGCTGGAATTGATGGGAAATTTTATCATGCAATCAAGGCTGTTTATGAAAATCCTGAATCTTGTGTCCAGGTGAATGAATATAGAACAGGTTGGTTCCCAACACCTTATGGGGTTAAACAAGGTGATGTCTTGTCTCCTACACTATTTGCATTATATATTAATGACCTGGTTAATAGGATTAAAGAGGTGAATTTGGGGGTGAGTGTAGGTGAACTAAAAGTCTGCATTTTACTCTATGCAGATGATATAGTTCTTATTGCCGAAAGTGGACCTGATCTGCAAATTTTGATAAATATTGTTCATTCCTGGTGCAACAAAATGAGGTTACAGATAAACTGTGGCAAAACTGAAGTTATTCATTTCAGAAAGCGGAGTCAAAATGTGACAACATTTAACTTTAGTTTTGGTTTGAATACATTGTCTATGACTAAAAAGTATAAATATTTGGGACTCATTTTAGATGAGCATTTAACTTTTGATGAGGGGATAAAGGTCCTGTCTGAGTCAGCAGGTAGAGCACTAGGTGCCATCATAAATAAGGCTAAAGTTTGCCGTGACCTGGGGTATAAAACTTATACAGAATTGTATAGGTCCTGTGTCTGTCCTGTCCTAGACTATGTTGCAGGGGTCTGGGGCTATCTTAATCAGCCACATAGTGAGCGAGTTCAGGGCAGAGCCATGCGTTATTTTCTGGGGGTGCATAGAAACACTCCCAAACTGGCCCTATATGGAGATATGGGATGGGAACCGTGTGAAATTAGACACATTGGAGATATGGTTAGACTGTGGAATAGGCTTATTGATATGTCAGATTCAAGACTAACCAAATACATTTTTACCTGGGATCTGTCCAACAGATACACCTGGGCCAGGCAGATGGAGAGGTTATACGAGGAGGCTGATCTCCTGTTCATCTACAGAAATAAGCTAAGGTGTAATGTCAATAAGGTTAAAAGGACTTTTTTTGAAGCTTATAAGAGTAAATGGGCAAGGGACATTGCTTGTAAGCCAAAGTTGCGAACATACTTAACAATTAAGAAGGTTTATGGTCAAGAGTCATATGTGTTGCATAACTTAACAAAAGCCCAGAGATCTGTATGCGCTCAACTTAGATCTGGTACCCTACCTTTAGCTTTAGAAACTGGTCGATTCCAGTCTGTCCCAGAGGAGGAGCGAAAATGCTCCCTATGTGATTTAAATGAAGTTGAAAATGAAATGCATTTTTTGTTTTATTGTCCCCTGTACGACAATTTAAGGGCGAGATTGTTTGTTAGGGTCAGTGATGTTTGTCCAGATTTGTTTTACAAGGATGATGATGAGAAGTTATGGTATCTGTTTGAGCATCATGTATTTCAGTTAGCACAATATGTGCAGAATGCTTGGCTCTTGCGAAAGAGAACACTTTATGTTTGATTTAGTATGCTTTTTCTCTGTATAAATATGTATGTTTGTGTCTTATAAGCCCATGTGGGCTGGGCACCATTTTGGTGTATTACACAAGATAATAAAAAATCTAATCTAATC
>JAODXP020010201.1:0-17331 GCA_027497455.2 Sardinella longiceps | reverse complement strand
AGTCATAGCTAAGTCGGGGAATTAGCGGTTAAGCCAAATCTAGCTGTCATAGCAACAAGACGCACATTTATCAGTTTCGACCTTGCATGTTTTTGTCACTCACTATTTCAGAACATATTTCAGAACACTGAAACACGTTTCAGAAGAGGAAAAGTATGTTCAGTGTGAACGGCCGCTAAGGAGCGCTGAGTCACTTCGTTGCAACTTGCAGTCTGCTATACTTTTATCTGCATTCACCTTCATTTGGATTTATTACTGATAGCCTATAAATCCAGAGCCACATCTGAAGATTTAAATCTTACACCACAGCCAGACCTTTCCCAATGCAGACCCACATCTCAAGATTTAGATCTGACCACTTGCGACAGACCTTCCCAAATCTCAAGATCTAAGACTGACCACTACCAATAGACATTCCCCAATGAAGTCTCATATCTCAATGGCTGTTTCCCAAACGGGAAGGTAGTGGCTTGCTGCCTCGCTGCTTTCACTCTCTCTTACCTCCCATAGAAGGTAACAAGGCTGCCGCTAAAAACTTAGTTTCGGACGACCTAGCAAGTAAGCAATTTAGAACAACGTCTTTTTGTTTATTTAATTGTCCAGGCACTGTTGCCAAGAGGTTGGTAGATTCTACAGAATGTTGGGCGCTGAAGGCAGCATGAAGGAAGCATCGACGCTTCCTTCAACATTGGCCAAAATGAAGGCACCTTACAAGGCAGGATTTTATGCATTTATTCGTTTCGGACATGCTTTGATGCCTCACTGCCACCAAATGCTGCCTTCAAAGGCAGCATTTTCCCCATTTCGGACGCAGCCAATATTTAAGTCTAACATATACCTGTAGACCTTCCCCACATCAGAAGATCTAATTCTGATCACTACACACAGACTTTCCCCATGGGGTGGTAGGCTACCAATCGATGTCTATCAAGATGCCTCTGCAATCAAATTGATTGTGATTGCAGGCTACTGCTCTCTTATGTCCTTGCTCTGTGATCAATGTGTACATTCATTTAAATCATGGGTATTTCGTTAAAATTAACATACAAAAGATCTGTTGAGAAAAGAAAAACAATCGTCTCAAGGATTTGCTTTAAACAGATTGGGGTTTTTCTGCTCTGTCTTCATTTGTAACTGGTTGAAATTTGCCATTGTTTCTCAAGGGCTGCTGATCTAGTAGACTTGGGTCAGTGCTTGGGGTGGGGTGGTGTGTCCGGACCTGATGTTGGTGTGAGTATGTTGCATCTGCTCTCAGTGAGCTCCATGTGTATGAGTGTCTTTCTTGCATCTGTGCGCTCCCAGCGTGCTCCTTGGGAAGAACCTGATGCTGGTGTGTCTTGCGTCCGTTCCCAGTGTTCTCCATGTGTACAGGTGTCTTACGTCCGCTGTCAGTGTGCTCTGTGTGTGTGAGTGTCTTGTGTCTCCTCCCAGCGTGCTCTGTGTGCGTGTGTGTGTGTGAGTGTCTTTTGTCTGCTCTGTGTGTTTTGTGTGCATGAGTGTCTTGCGTCTGTGCGTTCCCAGCGTGCTCTGTATGTGTGTGAGTGTCTTGAGTCCTTGCGCTCCCAGCGTGCTCCGTGTGTGTGTGTGTGTGTGAGTTTCTTAGGTTCGTGCGCTCCCAGCGTGCTCGGTATGTGTGTAGTGTCTTGAGTCTGTGCGCTCCAAGCATGCTCCGTGTGTGTGTGTGAGTGTCTTACGTCCGTGCGCTCCCAGCGTGCTCGGTATGTGTGTGAGTGTCTTGAGTCTGTGCGCTCCAAGCGTGCTCCGTGTGTGTGTGTGTGTGTGTCTTGCGTCCGTGCGCTCCCAGCGTGCTCCGAAGGCAGATGGCGTCCTCTTTCCTCCCCATGCAGGGGTAATCACACACACACTGCCGTGCGGAGGAAACACACAGCCCATGCCAGAGATGAAGCAGGTTTAATTCAACACAATCCCCAAGCTTAAGCCGCGCTTTAGTCATGTCGTACATATGGCCCAACATCTGGGGACACAAAAAGAGAGAGAGAGCAGGGAGAGAGAGAGAGAGAGGAAGGGAGGGAAGAGAAGGACAGAAAGAGTGAGAGAGAGACAGTGAGTGAGGGCTGAGACAGACGAGAGAGAGCAGAGAGAGAGAGACAAAGCAGGGATACAGAGAGAGAGAGAGACAGAGAGAGAGAGAGAGAGAGAGAGAGAGAGAGAGAGAGAGAGAGAGAGAGGAGAGAGAGAGAGAGAGAGAAAGAAAGAGTAAGTAAAAGACCTGGGGTTGGGTTGGATGTATTTCTCAGCCACACCTGCCTCACAAGTGTCCCAGCTGGGCTTGTGAAAGCGTCAGCAAAGTCTCAGGCATGGCAAAGACCTCTGGATGATTTATTTATCACTGGCCATAGCCATAGCGCCATAGAGTCACACGTCTAAAAGTAACCAGACCTGACATTCTCCAAGGCTGATGACTGACCAACATAGATGATTTCATCTTATTTGTTATTCCAGTCACAGTGGAGCAGTCACATACTGAACCTTAAATCCGATCCGAGTTTACAGCGAAGCGTTGTCGGATCCCTGAAGACTTACCCCTGACTGACGTGATGTTCATGAGGTCAGCCATATGTGTGTGTTGACTATTGGCCATGTAAACGTGCCAGATTTGCAGATGATTGTGTATTGATGCACAAGAGCAGTAAACTAGCTTATATACCCACCCCTAATCCTGTTCCAATCCTACTGCTGCATAGGCCTAATAGTAATTTACCTCAGAGTATCAGAGGATTCCGTTTAAAGCAGATTAAACAAAAAAGGGGGAGTGTGTGTGTATTGGGGGGGGGGGGGGGACTAAACCTCAATCAGAAAAAAATAACTCTGGAATATCATTTCTTTGCCTTAAAATTGTTGTTGTTCATTTAGTTTTTATTCTTTTACTGACTAAATGGATTGACCAGGAGGGGGAGAGTACCTCACTGCAAGAACTGAGTCCCCCATGCAGCATACACACACACACACATACACACACATACACACACACACACACACACACACACACACACACACACACATCAGTTTACTCACACCTCACAGCAGAGGCAACCTTCCTCTTCTGCGTCTTCCAGGAACAGCCTATTACCAGATCAAGTGGACAATAGCTGAAGGTCACAAACCGCAATAAAGAGAGGCTGAGTTGTGGCTGGGCCAGGGCACTTAATAAAGTGCCTCACTCTCTCTCTCTCTCACGTCTCACGCTTTACAGGAGAGGCCAGATTAAACCTTCTATTCTCACATTCTCTTTTGCTTTTCTTTCTCTCTCTCTCTCTCTCTCTCTCTCTCTCTCTCTCTCTCTCTCTCTCTCTCTCTCTCTCTCTATCTCTCTCTGTTGTGTTTGGGGATAAATGCAACTTCTTATTTTCTTGGCTTTCAAAGCTGTGTCTTTTCTTTTTATTTGGTAGACACATTAATTTAGCCCAGGGCCATTTTTCCATCCTGCTTTTGTAGTCTGTGGCTTTTATAAGACAGTGGACGTGTGGAGAGGTCAGTAACTTACATTAAAGATGCATGACAGCCAACTCCATGGGATCCAAGAGCCAATATTATCTGCCTGTATGTCTGTCTGCCTGCCTGCCGTGAAATGGTAGAGGCACTGCCCGGGGTCTGGCTTTCTGTCACTTGACTTTATCCTTTTGTGCTAACGTTGTTGTAAACATTGACAAAACAAAATGAAACAAAACAAAACAAAATCGGAAAGACAGCAATACTGTCAGGGACTTTGTATCTTAGCCACTTATATGCTATGGGGGTGTTTACAAGTATAGCAAGCTATCTAGCTTGCTAGTTTAAGACAGAGAATTGTGCCTAGCACTGCTTTAAGGTTTAAAACTGCTGAAAAAAATCACAGTCGAACTATTTTGTTTTGTTTGGGAGCCATAAGCAGCTAAATGGCTCATTTGGGGGTCTGTTCCAGTAGGGTGGGTTGTGACGCTGTAATTCAGGCCGTTCTGCACGGGGTTTAATGAGGTGATCTTCATCTGCAGCTCCCTCCCTCCTCCCTCCATCCCTTTCTCTCTCTCTCCACCTTCCCTCCCTCCATCCATCCCTTTCTCTCTCCTCCCTCCATCCCTTTCTCTCTCTCTCCACCTTCCCTCCCTCCCTCCATCCATCCATTTCTCTCTCTCTCCACCTTCCTTCCCTCCCTTTCTCTTTCCACGTCCCCTTCTTCTTCTTCTCTCTCTCTCTCTCTCTCCCTCTCCCCCTCTCCCTCCCTCCTCCGGCAGAACGGTTTCATGTCTGTTTGTTTTTCAGATATGCAAATAAGCCCAAGACTTACAAAAAATGCTAAGGGTCTTTGAAGCCTTATTTTGGGAATTAAGCTCTTTTTAAGTTTAATGTAAAGCATACCAATATAATTGTTTGGCTATCCATACATTTCAAATGTTCTGATATGTCTCAGTTGTATCGTTTCAATTGACCTATGGCTAAACCACGCCCCCGAACGCGATGAGCCAATCACAGTGCGCATAGCTCCCAATGCACTCGGACATTCTCTGCTTGCACGTCCATTGAAATACATTGCAGTTCGCCAGTTTTTGTTCGTTTTTATATGTTTTTTCACCGTATTTCAAGTTTTAAATGGTAAAACGGTGTGCAGGGGGTAGAAGCAACTCAGACACAAGGTATCCTGAGAGGCTGGGCGACAGGGTGTATTTTTGCCTTTTCCCAAGCCTCATCTAAACCGAGACAAGTGTCTGCTTTGGATAAAGTTATGCAGCAGACAGACCACAACATAACTGAACGTGGACAAAATTAACAAGGATGTCTACATCTGTTTTAAGGCAAGTCAACATCGTATTTGAAGCAACATGTTGTCACTTTGCAGGAAAGAAACAGAAAGTTATTTTAACGTCCCTAACGTTAACCACAATATCAACATCAACGTTAACTAATGTTAACGTTAGCGAAAGTTAGCTAACGCTAGTCAACGTCTCTGCCCAACTTTATGTCCTAGCTGCGTTGTTCATCATGTAACTTTGTTTGATGGGAGTTTATTGGTCTCTTATACTCTAGCTTTTGTACAGTGGTTGTCCAGAGGGCTCTTGTTAAACTAACATTAACGTCTATCTTGTCCGAAATGGCGATGGCAACGAGATAAGGTTTATCATTTTTACACTGGGACCCTTACATTGTTGCGTGTAACTTAAGCTTTTCATCGACATGCTAAAAGACAAAATTATTAATATAATCCTCTAGTGCATAGCTAAGGCCCTTTTGATGACTTCGAGATGATATCTTATCTTTCTGTGTCCAAAAGCCATCAATTACCTCCTGAGAAATCTCTTTGACTGTAACACTTGAAATAGCGCCCGTCACCGAATGTCCGATTGTTTGTCCGAGTGAGTGGAGGGGGCGTGGCTTAGCCATAGGTCAATTGGAATCAAAAGCACTGCTTGCATTGACACCATCTGATTGGGCAGTAGAGAAACACTAACTTTTCTTATTATTTTAAAAGTGTAGAAGAATTTCATTTTAAAATGCGATATCCACCATCTTACTGTAATTAACTTTTTTTTACATTGTTTTCAGATACTGTATAATTGGATTTACACATTAGGAATGCTTTTAATTGATTTACTTTTACAGAAACAAAAATGGACATACAGTAATTGAAGTTTGAACAATGATTAGGCCAACTGAGGTATACAATTAAAACGAAAGACTTTTGAAGGTATTCAAAGGGTTTTCAAAGGGATTTTTTTTTTTAGCATTTTGGAACTAATTATATGCACTTTTAGATATCTGTTTTAATAGTTTTACTGTAATAATTTCTGAGTGATCTCTATCAAATTGCGGTTTAAGTGTTATTATCAAGTAAACCAAATGAAGCGAAAACCATCCGTGGATCCAATACACAAAACTGAGGATGCATTGGCATCTGATACACTGACTGACTCATTCAATGCAATTTAAATCCATAAGTCCTGCGTAAAGCCATCAATAGTTAAGTCTATCTAACCTTCCTATGTCTCCAAGGTGAATAGGAACCTTACAGTACAATATGTGTTTTCTAGTGAGTACTATTTCAAGAGACTGAAATGCCTCATTGGCCCTGGCTGATGAAGCACAAAGAAACACTATGAGACGTGAATGAGCTACAATCAGTGAAGGACTCAAGGAACAAAATTCGCTTAGCTAACTCTTTATCTATGAAGGCCTTCCTTTCAGTTGGAGATGGGAGTACTGTATAGCCTGTAGAATTCTAATAACACTGCAGGGAAGGCAATAATAACCAGGTGTGTGTGTGTGTGTGTGTGTGTGTGTGTGTGTGTGTGAAAGTAAAAGTAAGGTCATCAGTGCGAGGGACACTGACCTTGTGGGAATATTATCCCCTCCTCCCGTTTCCATGACAGTCACTGACTATACATGGGACAATAATAACCAACCAAATGCAGAAATTCCAGTAGGCCTAGGCATTTTTTTCCGTCTTTTGGATGAGACATTAAACCGTGGTCCTGACTGTCCTGACACTGGTCATAAAAGATCCCACAACACTTGTCCGGGTGCTACACATGGGTGGTGGTTAGTGAGGTCCCCCTTCCACTGTAAAGCGCTTCGGGTGTCTTGAAAAGCGCTATAGAAATGTAAGGTGGGACTTATACTGTATATGCCACAGTGACATGGGACATGGGACTTATACTGTACTTTGTATATGGCAGAGTGAGAGAGACACGGGTCTTATATTGTATGCCAGAGTGAGAGAGACATGGTAGGCCAGGAGGGAAAATTACTCTTAGCGCTCGATGATGGAAATGCTTTTGCCTCCCATTACCCTGAAGACGGACGGCGGTGCTTTAATTGAAGATCATTGTGCCGGCACCACGGTCGGTTATCAGTCCTCCAAGCCACACTCACAGAGTTCCGAGCCGAGCCAGCCACTAGAATCTGTGTGGAAATGTCACGGCTGTCATTGCAAACTAACGACTGTATTCTATCAAAGCACTGCTTCTGAAACACCCCTAAAGCTGAAAGCTATACTTAACAACCATGGATGAATTCTCATTACTTTGCTTTGTGATATACAGTATGTATTTTTTTTTTACTTCTGCAAACTGGAGTTAAACCTCTTAAGACATTTTTTTTTATCTTGGATAAATGTATTGACTTATTTTTCTAGGACAGTAATGACTTCAATCAGCTGTTGCTAGGTTTCACTCATTGAGATGAGCGCTCTATTCTTGATGCTGGCTTGGTTAATTTACAGTGTGTAAGTGATTGAACAAAGTGAGAGATATATAATATAATATGAAACTTGCTTATCATTTTTAACCAATATGGGAAGGCTACTATGGATCTGTGTTTGCCCAAATGGCTCTATCACTCATGACGTGCCTGTTGTCATTCCATTTACAACACAGCATTTAGATTTTACAGGTGAAACGCGCCATAGCTAATTTGCATAAAGTTAAACGATTTTTTTTTTTAGCTTTTTTTAGTCGCTCAAATCGCCAAACTTTTACAGTTGGTAGCTTTTGTAGCTTTTATCGCTTTTGCCCATAGAGAGTGAATGACTTCCAGCAATTTTACAGCTTTTGTAGCTCTTGGTGTAAACGTACATTTAGAGTACTCATGATTCATCATTATTTGAGGCTTGTGTGTTTGACACTAATGCACAGTAGAAATATCAGTTGAGCATTGCACCCCATTGTGTCCAGGCCTGTCCCAGTCAGATGCTGAAAATGGCATCCATGATCCCATCCAGAAATAGACTAGGCTTCTGCCTCCAGGACTGGGCTGCCATCAATAATCAATGCTTTGTCAATACAACCAACAACATTGTATCTCATAGGCTACATGCCAGAGCATGACAAGCAGTGTGTAGAAGGAAATTATTTATTTGATCACTGGTGTTTCTTGAAGGATACCTAAAGTCCATCCGTGGACACTGACCAAGCACTTCTAAACTCTTGCACTTGCTCTCCTATTAGCAAATGGCACTCCTAGTAGGCACTTACTTGTATTGTGTTGCAGTTTGATTGTTATCCCTCTTTTGTAAGTCGCTTTGGATAAAAGCGTCTGCTAAATGCATAAATGTAAATGTAAATGTAAAAGGTATAGACCCTTTCTGTGTTTGTAAACATTCCGTGTTCTAACATTCTATAAACTGCAACTGGAGGCAGAACGCCTCCAGAAGCTATCAGAACCAATACAAAAGTGACCGTTTTCAGCGCTGTATTTTAATGCTTTCTCAACAGCTAATCCTACATTTTATAATTTTGGCGTAATCTATTAGATGTATACTAAATAATATCCAACTACAGTATCGATCCTGTATGCCTTACAGTGTTTACAAATTGCGTGAGTTAAGGTGCACTTCAAGAGAAATGCGCTTAATCCTATGGGAAAACGACTAACGTTAGTAACGTCACTTAACAAGGTAGGCGATCTACCGTCAGCTAACAAGCTAGCGGGTTATTCGGTGGTAAAGTTTGGCTTTTAGGGGTAGTGTTAAAGTGATACAAAATCCCTGTGTTCAGTTAAATATGTGGAGACTGTCGATAAGTTTGTTTGCTTTGACAAGTGGTTTAAATTGAGAGAGGTCGCTACGGTGGCAGTATGGCATCACTACGTTATCCAGCAGCCTAAAGATGCAGATAGCCACCTGTGCTACTTTCAGTCTCTGAACTTTGGGTACTCGTTTAATCATGTTGGTGGACATATATTTTGTTGTTTGTGAATCATATCTTGTAAAGAAATAGATTCTTGAGTTATATTATAATGACAAGCTATATTTTCAAAGATGGGGAAAGTTGTGAAATTTACAGGCATGTCTATCAGAACAGACGATTTTCTGCCTCCAAAACTCAACTCATGGAATTGTGACGTAGCCTCAAAAAGGGTCTATAGATAATGATAAAGGAATAGATCAGACATCAATCCAGACGATGTAGTTTATTTATGAAATAAAACACAGGATACATTTTCAGTTTGGTTACTTTACTGTAATATCTAAAAAGGTAGCACAGCATTTGGTGAATATACATTTTTTTAAAGTAGAAATCGCAGGCTGCAGAGAAGGATATCATTTTACATTTACAGTTAGAAAATAGTCATAAAACATTGCACAGATAATGCAAACTGATCAGAACTAGATCATGAACTCAGAATATGTTCAATTTAGATTTAGATTTAGATTCAATAGCTTCAAGTCTAAACAGCAGATTAAGCACTGACCATAGAAAACGAAGTGGAGAAAAATCAGTTTCACAGTGCAAACAGCAAATGGCCAATAAAAGTGCCATGCTTATTTTGGTTATCGAAAATCCAGGTGTCTGCAAAGAGACGCACATACACCTGGTCACCTCTATCGAGCTCCAGGGTCATCCCCTGGGTTACTGTCTCAGGACGATTGCCTGAACCTGCATGATTGTACGCTATTGTGATCAACTCGCCATTCTTCGTGAGTTTGAGACCCATGGCTCTGCTGGAACTATGATGACCAGAGAAACTGAAGTAGTAGACCCCCATCACTGGAGCCGTGAAGATACCTGTGTTCAACACAAGACAACATGATGCATCATACATAATACCAGGGGAGGTTTCTAGCATGGGCGGTTACCCAGGGCAGCAGCATCGGGGGGCGGCATCACAGGCACTCTGATTGATTTATTTAAATATCTGGTGTTATGAACTTTGCTCAGTTAGCTGCTGGAGTTAAATCTAATAATAACCAAGCAAATAAGGTGTTCGCCCAGGGAACCATATGATTGGACCGCTCCTACTACTTTACCTTGAGCTCATTGTTGACCTTTGCTTCTTAATAAGTTGCAAATTGGAATATGAAGACACGTACCAGTTCCTGGATTGTAAGCATTGCCGACATTGGCATAAACATTCTTGTAGACCAGAGTGACCTCAGTGTTGTATGGGCCCACAGTTCCCTCTATCCCCAGTGAAGCTCCAAATGCCACTGGCACTAAAACACAAAGTCAATCAGGTGTGTCATTCAGATTAAGATGTAGGTCACTGATCAGATAGACAGGATAGATAGAGTGCAGTAGAGTACTGATAAGGAATGACTCAACACACATGTGCAATAGGCCTACAGTACTTGTACATTACCATCTACCTTCCATTTAACTGATTATGGGTATTAGATTCCTTAGATCAGGGGTCTCAAACGCCAAATAGAGAATGCAATCCAACCCTTGAGAGTGGTCTCCTTCCACCCCATCCAAAATTATATCATTTCTTTTCCTTAAGAGAGGATGTTTTTAGCCCCATTAGAAATGTTAGAAAATGTGATTTCATTGGCAATAAACCAATTGATAAATGAAAATGGATAAAATATTGTGTAAAATATAAAATATATATTTTTTTTTTCTCAAAAACACTTTTGAGATAACATCCTCCTCCATGCAGATGTTTGTGCCCCCAAAGTGCTTTTTCCCTATAGGCCTATTTTATTTTATTTTTAAATATATAAACAGTGCATTTTCAGAAATACTTGAACCCCCGAGCACAGCCTGATTGGCCAATTCATAAGTCTTCAAGGGTTCAGGGCTTAAGGTGGACATTGAAATCAGCCTCTGTGTTACCTGTCTTGCTCTGTTCCTCTAGCTGGAACTTGAGGTTGGCCACAGTGTCTTGCAGCTCTCGCAGGTCCCGCTCCAGGCAGTCAATGCCCACTGTATCCCTCTTCTCTGTCTCACCCGGTCCCTCAGCATGGCTGGTCTGCTGGAGGGAGCTGGGAACCACCAGCAGCAACAGAAGCAGCTCCAATGGCAGCTCAGACGGAAAACTCTGCATCTTCATGGTCACCTCAGAGAGATTTCAACTCCAGAGCTGGATCAGTTCAGCCTTTTTATACGGCACAGGACGGCTGGGTGGTTTATCATGCAAATATCATATATCAGTAAGCATAAGAAAGTAAACAAGGAAATGTAATTTGCATTCAGACATACAAATTTACTGGAAAGAAAGATAAAAGAATGCTTTCAGGGTGTGACAAGGGTACAGTATAGGCTATTGTGGATTGCACAAGGTTGTATGAAGTACCCGGAAGTTCAATAAACATACAGATAAAAAATATATTTTTGTAGAAGTTCAAGTCACTCTGGCTTGGCCTCTCCAATACAAGTGGAGTCACTCAGTCAACCACTAAACTCAATTTCATCAGTAACTATACTCCCAATTGAAAATGTAGTGGAGTAAGTAAGCAATTTACTCAGGAAATGCAATAAATTAAAAGGCCTTAATCTACTCATGACCTAACCAGGAGTAGACTAGAGTCTCCAGGACTGGACTTACTATACTCATAGTCATGACTTATCCAGAAGTAGACTACAGTATTGGCTCCAGGATTGGCCGACACAACATGGTCTGGCCTAACTATATTCATGATCCCATCCAGAAGTAGACGTGGCTTTTGCCTCCAGGACTGGAGTGGAATCAATAATCAATACACTATTGATACTTAAACAACCAACAGTAATGTTTTGATACATAAACAACCAACAGTAATGTTTCATGAGCTCCATGCCAGGGCATGACAAGCAGTGTGTAGGAGATCATTTCTTTGATCACTGGTGTTTCTGGATTTGCTTAAAGGACCCCTAAAGTCCCTCCATAGACAAAAGGAAACGCCATGATAAAGGAATGGATCAGACATTAATACAGAAGATGTAATTTATTGATGAAATACAATTCACGAATCATTTGCAGTTTGGCTACTTTACTGTTATATCTAAAACGTAGCACAGTATTTGGTGATTATGGTAACATTTTTTAAAGTACAGATCGCAGGCTGCAGATGAGGCTATAATTTCACATTAGTACAGTTACAACATGCATGTAGAACATTGCATTTAGAACATCAATGTAAAACATTGCAGAGATAATGCGAATTGATAAGAATTTGATCATGAACTCAGAATATGTTCAATTTAGATTTAGATTCAGTAACTTCAAGTCCAAAAGCAGATCAAACACCACAGAAGAAACAGTAAACAAAATGGAGGAAAATCAGTATTACAGTGCAAACAGCAAATGGCCAATAAAAGTGCCATGCTTATTTTGGTTATCGAAAAGCCAGGTGTTTTCAATGAGACGCACATACACCTGGTCACCTTTCTGGAGCTCTACGGTCATCCCCTGGGTTACTGTCTCAGGACGATTGCCTGCAGCATGATTGAAACCCATTGTGATCAACTCGCCGTTCTTCATGAGTTTGAGACCCATGGCTCTGCTGGAACTATGATGACCAGAGAAACTGAAGTAGTAGACCCCCATCGCTGGTGCCGTGAACATACCTGTGTGTTCAACACAAGACAACATGATGCATCATACATAATACTACTTTACCTTGAGTTCATTGTTGACCCCTGCACCTTAATAACTTGCAAATTGGAATATGAAGACACATACCAGTTCCTGGATTGTAAGCATTGCCGACATTGGCATAAACATTCTTGTAGACCAGAGTGACCTCAGTGTTGTGTGGGCCCACAGTTCCCTCTATCCCCAGTGAAGCTCCGAATGCCACTGGCACTAAAACACAAAGTCAAACAGGTGAGTCATTCAGATTAAGATATTGGCTACTGGTCAGATAGACAGGATAGATACATTTAACTGACTATGGGTTATAAATTCCTAGTAGATTCCTTAGCTCAGGGGTCTCAAACTCCAGGTTTAAATAGAGAATGCAATTGATCCCTTGAGAGTGCTTATGAGAGGATGTTTCCAGCCCCATTAGAAATGCTCAAAAATGTGATTTCAGGGCTTAGAACAGCACTGTGTGTACTGCACCCCTCTGTGCAATGAAACAAACAAATAAAATATGAAAATGAATAAAATATTGTGTAAAATATAAAACAAATGTCAGTTATTTTCTTTTTTTTAGTTCATATGTGTTCCACTATAGATATCATGAGATCAAAAAACCCAAAATCCACTACAGGTATCAGGTATATATATATATATATATATATATATATATATATATATATATATATATATATATATATATATAAACAGTTTTGAGACAACCTTCTCCTCCATCCAGATGTTTGTGCTCCCAAAGTGCTTTTTTCCCCTATAGGCCTATTTTTTTTAAATACAAACACTGCATTTTCAGAAATCTTTTTTTGTGTAATACTTGAACCCCCAAGCTCCTTTGACGTTGGTATGCATTGAGGCTTACAAAGTACTTTCCCATAATGACTAATACATTTTCTTTCCCATAAAATAAATTTACTTTCCCATAACTACCAATACATTTTCCCTTGCATATAGCCTACTGTACTGTATGGCTGCATCTCAATGTCCCCATTATGACCTGACATCTTAAAGACACAACTAGAATGAGTCTGCCTTGTGATTGGCCAGTTCAGGGCTAAGGATGGACATTGGGATTCATCCTCAGTGTTACCTGTCTTCCTCTGTTCCTCCAGCTGGGTCTTGAGGTTGGCCACAGTGCCTTGCAGCTCTCGCAGGTCCCGCTCCAAGCAGTCAATGGCTGCTGGATCCTTCTCCCCCGGGCCTTCAGTATGGCTGCCTGGACTCTGCATCTTCACAGTCACCTCAGAGAGATTTCAACTCCAGAGCTGGATCAGCTCAGCCCTTTTATACAGCACTGAACGACTGAGTGGTTTATCCTGCAAATATCATATATCAGCACTGTGTAAGCATAAGAA
This sequence comes from Sardinella longiceps, assembly GCA_027497455.2. Taxonomy (NCBI): domain Eukaryota; kingdom Metazoa; phylum Chordata; class Actinopteri; order Clupeiformes; family Clupeidae; genus Sardinella; species Sardinella longiceps. The sequence goes on along the minus strand of JAODXP020010201.1, from coordinate 3,688 downwards.
AGTAAACAAGGAAATGTAATTTGAATTCTGACAGACAAATTTACTGGGAAGAAAGATGAAAGAATGTTGTCAGTCAAGACAAGGGTGACAAGGGTACAGTATAGGCTATTGTGGATTGCACAAGGTTGTATGAAGTACCCGAAAGTCCCACTTGAGTAAACATACAGATAAAAGAAATAATTTGGTAGAAGTTCAACTCACTCTGGCTTGTCTTGTCCAAAACACATGGAGTCACTCAGTCAACCACTAAATTCAATTTCATCAGTAGCTATCATTGTACTTGTTTTGGTGGTGTTCATGTTATTATTACTTCAGCCAAGGAGGTTATGCTTTCAGTCGTGTTGGTTTGTCTGTCTGTCTGTCTGTTTGTTTGTTTGATTGTCTGTTTGTCAGCAGGATAACTCGAAAAATACTGCACAGATTTGGATGATATTTGGATGACATTCGTGTATATTGGGACAAGCTAGACAACTGATTTGATTTTGGTGGCGATTGATGATCCAGAACATGATCTGGAATTTATATTGTGTCTGTGACCACATTGCCTTGGCGGAGGTCTGCGCTGAGCGCTTCTAGTGTCTTTTTTGTTGTCTTTTTTCTTTTTAGACATGTTTTTATGTTACCTGCCAGGTTGACTACAGATGAAAAGTAGTCATTTGACTAATTCTGGCATATTTTCATGTTCACCTCAGAGAGATTTCAACTCCTTTTATACAGCACTGAACAGCTGGGTGGTTTATCGTGCAAATATCATATGTCAGAACTTACTGTGTAATGAACAAGGAAATGTCATTTGAATTCTGATAGACAAATTTCACTGGGAAGAAAGATGATAGAATGCTGTCAGTCAAAAGACCAGTTTATTCAGGGTTTGGCAAGGGTACAGTAGGTTATTGTGGATCGCACTAGGTTGTATGACGTACCGAAAGTCCCACTTGAGTAAACATACTGTACATATAAAGAAATAATTTGGTAGAAGTTCAACTCACTCTGGCTTGTCTTGTCCAAAACAGGTGGAGTCACTCAGTCGACCACTAAATTCAATTTCATCAAGTAACTATACTCCCAATTGAAAATGTAGTGCAGTAAAAGTATGCAATTTCACTCAGGAAATGTAGTAAACTAAGAGCAGAAGTTCATAGATTTCCAACAACTCAAGTCTTAAAAGTATGGATACTCCCAATACATACTAAAGTACTGTATTTAAGTATTTTAACTTAGTTAATACAGTATACATCACTGGGATTGCATTTGTATGAAGGTGAATGAGATATCTACCATTTAACACATTTTCTTCCATATGAGGCTCCGATTCGGTGCACATTCATGCTAGACCCAATTTAAATGGATTCAAAAGGGAAACTAATGATTTCTTTTGATCACTGGTGTTTCTGGATTTGCTTGAAGGACCCCTAAATTCCTTCATGGACATAAAGAAAAACCACAGATAAGGAATGGATCAGACACAACGCAGACAATTTTGCAATTTAGCAATTCAACAATTTATTAATGAAAAAGTGTTCAGGATACATTTTCAGTTTGGCTACTTTAATATCTAAAAAGGAGCTCAGCATTTTGTGATTAACATCACATCAAGTAGACAAGTAGATTAACATATCATCAAAGTAGAGAATGCATATGATTATTATTATTACCTCCGCCAAGGAGGTTATGTTTTCGGTCTCGTTGGTTTGTCTGTCTGTTTGTTTGTCTGTTTGTCAGCAGGATAATCAAAATGTATACTGCACTGATTTGATGAAATCTTCGGACAATGTGTATATTGGGACAAGCAAGAGCTGATGGCGATTGGTATCCAGAACATGATCTGGAATGTATATCGTGTCTGTGACCACATTGCTGACAGAGGTCTGCACACTCTGAGCTTTCTAGTTTACACTTACAGTTAAAAACTGAACATAGAATGTATGTATATGTGTTTTTCTGCCTTGGCGTAGACTGTTGTCATTGTGTGTACCTTTTGGTGATGTCCTTGCTATCATTGTACTTGTTTTGGTGGTGTCCATGTTATTATTACCTCCGCCAAGGAGGTTATGTTTTCGGTCGCGTTGGTTTGTCTGTCTGTCTGTTTGTTTGATTGTCTGTTTGTCAGCAGGATAACTCGAAAAATACTGCACAGATTTGGATGATATTTTCGGACAATGTGTATATTGGGACAAGCTAGAAGCGATTTGATTTTGGTGGTGATCGGTGATCCAGAACATGATCTGGAATTTATATTGTGTCTGTGACCACATTGCCTTGGCAGAGGTCTGTGCTCTCTGAGCGCTTTTCTAATTTCTTTTTTTGTCGTCTTTTGTCTTTTTAGACATGTTTTTATGTTACCTGCCAGGTTGACTACAGATGAAAAGTAGTCATTTGACTAATTCTGACATATTTTCATGTTCACCTCAGAGAGATTTCAACTCCAGAGCTGAATCAGTTCAACCCTTTAATACAACACAGGACAGCTGGGTGGTTTATCCTGCAAATATCATATGTCAGCACTTACTGTGTAATGAACAAGGAAATGTAATTTGAATTTTGATTGACATATTTACTGGGAAGAAAGATGAAAGAATGCTGTCAGTCAAAAGACCAGTTTATTCAGGGTTTGGCAAGGGTACAGTATAGGTTATTGTGGATTGCACAAGGTTGTATGACGTACCGAAAGTCCCACTTGAGTAAACATACAGATAAAATAAATACTTTGGTAGAAGTTCAACTCACTCTGGCTTGTCTTGTCCAAAACAGGTGGAGTCATTCAGTCAACCGCTAAATTCTATTTCATCAATAACTATACTCCCAATTGAAAATGTACTGCAGTAAAAGTATGCAATTTACTCAAGAAATGTAGTAAACTAAAAGTAGAAGTTCATAGATTTTCAACAACTCAAGTATTAAGGCCCAATCCCATTTCTATTCCCTAACACTAGCACTCGTTTTCGAGTTCCCTCCAAGATGAGACACCCCTCGATTGTGTAGTGAGAAGTGCGATCTTCCCCTAATAAATGGGACAGCACTTCGCATAAAAATGTCTTCACCTGTTTCATGCGTCTATCGTTAACACTGAACGGATATAGGGCTCTTAACCGGGGTAAACTGTTCAAAAGCCGTCATCGACAATTATCATCACCCACATGAGAGGCTCTGGTAATTCTGGTGAAAGATTTGCGCACTTTGAAAAATATCGATCTTTCTAATAGTCATTTTTTAACACACCAGTGCGGGAATTCAACTGAATTTACATCAAACTAAGATATCCCAACATTAAAAAATATATATACATGCTTAATTGCAATAGTAGCTATATTTTTTAAGTTCTTATCCAGAGCTTAGAGAACGGGACACAGCTCGGGCAGTCGGACACAGATCGGGTACCCATACGCAGTTCGCAAAGAATCGTGGGTAATTTCATCTTCACTTCAACTTCACTTCGTTCGAAGTCTGCACCCGACCTCCCTCCGTTTGAAGGGGCGATTTGAAGGGCTGAAAGCCACTATCCCTCGGCCCCGAAAGTATTGGGACACCCTACACTTACACATGAACGCGCAAACCGAGTGTTAGGGCCAAAATCGAGGGGAAGTGATAGTGAAGTGATAGAAATGGGACTGGGCCTAAAAGTACAGATACTCCCTATACATACTGTTATTAAGTATTTTAACTTAGTTAATACAGTACACATCACTGG
>JAODXP020010198.1:0-16930 GCA_027497455.2 Sardinella longiceps | reverse complement strand
CAGTTACGTATTGCTAAGGTTAAGAGCCTCCTACGTCCGTTCTCTACACCTAATAATTTTATTTTATTATTATTATTATTATTATTATTATTATTAGTAGTAGTAGTAGTAGTAGTATATAAAAAATAATGTTGTTCTTGTTGTTAGAGTTGATAGTTGATGTCAGTGCTGCTAAAATTGGGTAAAAGGTGGAGACAGTTCTGTGAGGGGGAGGGACTGTGGCAAAGGTACCAAAAGCACATGGCTACATAAACAAAACAGAACATGGTTAGAAAGGCAGAAATAAATCAATCACCCCATGCCTTGAAAGCTGTCTTTGACAGACTCTTTTATGTACTTTTCTTTTGGGTACCACTTTGAAATTGCGCATTCAGAGTATAGAAACTTTTCTTTAAGTTGATGTTTTTGTTTTTATGGTTGACTCTACCAGTAAAATTGTAAATGCACTTAAAAGTTGGATCCAATATTATCTTTGTCAATTTTGAAGTGCCATAAATCAATAAGTTTGAATTATTTCCGAATTATTCCTCCAGTTCAATAAAACATGACTACTGAACACATACATACATATTTAATTATCGGAGATCTCATATGCTTCAGTGTGGAAATATTGTCATCAAAAGTGGCCATCATTTTGTGTTCATACCATTTTCAGGAATCCATAACTTGGCAATTGTCTTACTCTAAGCTAAAATATTTGACAGTTCAGAACGTCTACATGTATGCAACAACGCCTGAAATTTTCAATTTTTTAACATGAAGTATGTGTAAGTAATGGCCAACAGAACTTAACAAAGTTAAAAAAATGAATTTTTCCCTGATCAAGACCCTGTTTTTTAAGGGCCAATATCTCAGAAAGTAAAGTAGATACAAGGTTAATATTTTGCACAATTGCTGATGGGAATGATGGCATTAGGCACCCAAAGTTTGAAGAAAATCCAAGAGGGTCAGGCGGAATGCATTTGTTGATTTCACACGGAATGGCCCATATTCCAAAAACTGAGGTAATGGATCAGGTCCATTTTTTTATTTTTGAAAGATCAAATTATTGTTAAACTTATATGAAAAAATTGGGAGGGTGTTTTGCCCCATTTCATCACAATTAATTTTCAAACGTGGGCTATATGTGGGTGGGTGATTGTTTTTCCTCTTGATTCCTAGGGGTGTGTCCCCCCTATTTCAGAGCCATATTCCAAAAAAACTGAGTTAATGGACCAGGTCCATTTTTTTTTTTACTTTGAAAGATCAAACTATTGTTAAACTTTCATAAAACATTTGAGAGGGTGTTATGCCCCATTTTGTCACAATTAATTTTCAAACATGGGGTATATGTTGGGGTTTTCCTCTTGATCCCTAGGGGTGTGTCCACCCAACTCCAGAGCCATATTGCAAACATTGACTTTTGTCTTATGACAATGTTTACCTTTACCATGTGTGACTATATTTACATTGCCATGTCAAAGTCAATCAACTTTATTTGAGACATGTTTTGGATACTCCTCCTTTGCTTTTACCTTAGATCTTCTGCCCTTCCCTACATGTTTCTGTTATCATTTCAAATACAGATGCTTCTATGTGAAGTAATATCTGCATGCTGCATCTGAAAGAAGTAAACTCAACCAAATGCAGCAGCAATACAGTATTAAATTTCACAACTATGTATTTTTACACTTTCCAGATTCAAATGTAAGACTTAGTTATCTTAAACATTTGCTTGCCTGGTTTAGACAGAAAAGATTTCAGACATAGCATTATTAAATTCATCCAGCCCAACCAAACAGACATGGCTTCTACATCATGGTGGTTGACAGACACACCCACAGATACAGCATGTGCGCAATCAAACCGTGATTACCCATACCCCACCACCATAACCAGTCGACTTACATTTATGATTTTTAAAATTTTATTTTCATGTTTGTGCTAGTAATTAGCCTTTTGAAGCTCTACAAGCAAAAAGAGTGAAGGTGTAGTCGTCCTGTGATTTTATTGGTTTTATTTTTTGGTAGCATATTGGAAAAACGCTAGAGCCACCCTCATGTAGACAACATGGAAGATCATACAAATGGCTTTTGAATCTCATTCAAGTTTGAATTTGTTGTTAGTCAACATTGAACTTTTAAGGAAGGATCATGTTCACACTGCAGTGCTGTTATCATTGCAGGACAATGAATAATGATCAGTCCTATGCCAAAGAATGGCATAGATTTGTTTAAAAAGAAGAAATATAGAGATGCAGATTAGCATGGTGATTGTTAATCTCCTAAAACATTGTTGAAGTTAAATGTAAGTTTAAGTTCATTCTATTCTTTCCAAAAAAAAAAAAAAAAACGCATTTCACTTCAAATTATGAAGAGTCAGTAATCAAGAGAGATTTCAGTCATTGTTTTCATTAATGCAATGCAACTACAATGAGCAGAAAATCTACTGTTGACTCGAAAATGTTGATCAAACACCAAGCACTTTTATAGTTTTATTACACGAAATTAAGGTAAAAACATGAATTTGTATGTTCTTCAATGGAGAATAAAAAGGTCAAAACATGACTATAAGGAACTCAACAAGGGAGAGGTGAATCTTTTATCAGATCAATTCACATATTTAGTAAATGGTTGGATACAAATACAGCAGTCTCCAAAACACATGGCTATGTAAACATAGTCATAGGTAAACACACCCCTTGGAATCAAGAGGAAAAAAAAATCGCCCAACCACATATAGCCCATGTTTGAAAATTAATTGTGATAAAATGGGGCAAAACACTCTCCCAATTTTGTTTTATATAAGTTTAACAATAATTTTATCTTTCAAAAACAAACAATTGGACCTGATCCATTAACTCAGTTTCTTGGAATATGGCTCTAAAATTGGGTGGACGCACCCCTCGGAATCAAGAGGAAAAAACAATCACCCACCGACATATAGCCCATGTTTGAAAATTAATTGTGACAAAATGGGGCAAAACACCCTCCCAATTTTTTTATATAAATTTAACAGCAATTAGATCTTTCAAAAACAAAAAAATGGACCTGATCCATTAACTCAGTTTTTTGGAATATGGCTCTGAATTTGGGCACAAATGTGTTTTTCCCCATATTTGAGGCATAATACTTGTGGATCCATTCATCTTAGAGTGACCATGTTTTGTAGAATGTTTGACCTGTTGCCAGATATACTTTCTGTAAAATATAAGTCTTCTATGTCCAAAACTGGGGCCTTGACAACTCTTCAAAGTTACCATCTCATTTTGCCAAGCCATACTTTGGTAGAAGTTTGAGCGCCTGTGTCCTAAGTTATGCTTGAGCTACAATCCTGATATTCCATGTCTGGAGGCTATAACTACCATATATTGACAGGAGAAAATTTGAAGGCTATAGGTGAGATAGTTTTCCAGATATTGCTGTTTATAAACAGCCTTTAGATTATGATGCCAAAAAATGCCCAAAATGCATTCCAAATGAAATATTTCTTATAAAAAAACTATTGAGGTTATGAACCTAATATTTTGGATTATTACTATTAAAAATGGTATCTTTTTAGTAGAATTTTTTCAGTAAATTCTGAGATGGTCAAGCGGGGAATTTTCCAGAATTTGGGTGAATTGACATGAAATGACCCATATGGGTGTTCCGACTCCTATGTAGCCTTACAAGAAGCTTTCTTTTCCAGAAGGCAAGAGGAGGGGGAGACTCTACGTGAATTTTCCCTCGCCTTAATGGGAGTTCCACCCGCAACATAGTGTGTGGGTCAGAGTTGTATACCCCAGAGGTGTGCGTGTGTGCGTGTGCGCGTGTGTGTGTGTGTGTGTGTGTGTGTGTGTGTGACCTCCAACCGGTTTCCATTGTTATTAACTTTTATTAATAAATTATCATGTTTATGGAATTCCCGTCTCTGACTGGTGTGTCTACGAACCTGTGTTAAAATTTCATTACTGTTGGTTAATTTGGAATAGGTCCTAGTGAGAGGTTTCCTCCCTCCCCCTAGGTGGCGTAGTCGCTACAATAACTCTTGCCTTGCCCATGCCACACATGCCTTGAGTCTACCACCCGCCGGACACACTCCGTTGCAATGCCACTGAAAATGTGGCCGTTTGCAATGTCGACCTGCTCTCACCGACTCGTTTCGGTTTAAGCCTAAAGCCAAACATAGGCCTACTGTAGCTCCAGATAGTAAGATAATGCGCGGCTCTCCCTACGTCAACCTCTCTCCTAGATATTGCTTAAACCAGACTATTCCGATCATGCTGCGCATGATGTTAACTTTATTGAGGATTTCGTGCAAGTAGCATATTCACCGAAATTAATAAGTGCCAGTTCACCGTTATGCATAACATTCAGCCAGAGGTCCGGGAGAGAGAGAGAGAGATAGAGAGAGACATTGTCAACTTGTCACATTGTAAGGTCAGTGCTTGCTTCCCATTACATTCAAAAGTCCACAAAGCCTTTACTGAACTCCTGAGCCATTGCGCAGACTGGAGAACGATCCAAAAAAAAAAAAAAAAAGAACATCCCATACCATGCCATTTTGAGGTTGTCATCACGTTCATAAGGAGCCTGTATTGAGGCTGTTATGCTATTTACTTAGCCTGGCGAATGTCAAACTAAAATCACAAGTGATATTTAGTCTGGGGACCTACCTATTGCATTTCTCGTAGCGGAAGCATCGTTTACAATTGTCCATAGCCGTTTATTGGGCGCTACGAATGTCTATCATAGCGTCTGTACATACTTCGGAGCCAATACCAGAGCCAACACGTGACGTAAGATGCAATCGAGGGCCGTACAAATCCCTTTTTGTTCTGCGATTGGATACCGAAAGTAAGCGAGAAAAATGGCCATGGTCACCATGCTCCTCTGCAGAGTGAAATGAAATAAGCGCGCAAAGGAGCATGGGAATTCCCAGGCTACTATTTACTACTGTTTCAGTACTGTTACTTTGCATAGAAGGTAACTAAGTAAAGTGACTGACTACTTTTCCAAGAAGTAACGAGTAACGAGCAAACACTACTTTTTAAAGTAACTTCCCCAACACTGCTTCTAGCTTAGCATCTCATTGACTTCCACACTGTGTGACCCTGCTTCTTCCCCCATGAGGGACTCTTTTTCTCTACTTTTCTCTACAGCGGAGCTGTAGTTGGGACACTTTACAAATTGTGAATAAAAACAAAATGCAGTGATGTGGAAATTTCAATATTTTACTCAGAATACAACATCGATGACATATCAAATATTGAAACTTATGAAATGTATCATTTTAAGGGGAAAATAAGTTGATTTTCAATTTCATGGCATCTACACATCCCAAAATAGTTGGGACAAGGCCACATTTACCACTGTGTGGCAAACACTCTTCCTTTTAAAACAGTCTGCAAACGTCTGGGGACTGTGGAGAGAATGTTGTCCCATTCTTGTCTAATACAGGCTTCTAGTTGCTCAACTGTGTTAGGTCTTCTTTGTTATGTATTCTTATGTATGATGCACCAAAAGCTTTCTACGGGTGAAAGACCTGGACTGCAGACTTGATGGTGCCTTTCCAGATGCGTAAGCTGGCCATGCCACACACACTCATGCAACCCCCTACCATCAGAGATGCAGCCTTCTGAAATGAGCGCTAACAATAAGCAATAACAACTTGGGTTGTCCTTGTCTGGCTGGTATGGCATCCCAGTTTTCTGAAAAGAACTTTGAATTTTGATTCGTCAGACCACAGAACAGTTTTCCACTTTGCCACAGTCCATTTTAAATGAGCCTTGGCCCAGAGAAAACGCCTGTGCTTCTGGATCATGTTTAGGAATGGCTTCTTTTTTGACCTATAGAGTTTTAGCTGGCTATGGCGAATGACACAGTGGATTGTGTTCACTGACAATGTTTTCTGGAAGTAGTCCTAAGGCCACTTTGTGATATCCATTACATTAGCATTCCTGTATGTGATGCAGTGCCATCTAAGGACCCAATGATCAGGGGCATCCAGTATGGTTTTCCGGCCTTGACCCTTATGGACAAAGATTGTTCCAGATTCTCTGAATCTTTGGTTGATGATATGCACTGTAGATGATTATACCTTCAAACTCTTTGCAATTTTTGTCTGAGAAACTCCTTTGTGATCTCGGACCACTACTTTTGCCGCAGCATTTGGGGAACTGGTGATCCTCTACCCGTCTTGACTTCTGAGAGTCAATGCCACTCTCGGAGGCTCTTTTCATACCAAATCATGTTGTCAATTGACCAAATAAGTTGCAAATGGGTCCTCAAGCTGTCCCTTATCTGAAAATTTTACTTTTCTGGCCTCCTATTGCTACCCGTCCCAACTATTTTGGGATGTGTAGCTCACTAAATAATCCAAAATGAGCCAATATTTGGCATAACATTTCAAAAAGTCTCACTTTCAACATTTGCCATGTTATCTATATTCTATTGTGAACAATATATAGATTTATGAGATTTGTAAATGATTTGGTTCCATTTTTATTAACAATTTATGCAGTGTCCCAACTTTTTTGGAATTCGGTTGTATCACGGTACCTGTCCACTAACCACGTCAACGTTTCTAGCTAAACGCGAGTCCCCTGCGTTGTTTACAGGAGGCGTGTCATTTCAAATTTCAGTTGGCTGCTCTTTCCTGCTCCTGTTTGGTTGATTCCAACGGCTCAAACACGACGCTGTACTGGCATTGGCTAATAATGCTGCGTTTGACGCCTTCATTTGCATAATGTTCAGCCGAGCCCAACTTTTGACGTGACGGATGAACGCGCTGCCTTCCCACAATGCTTTGCGGGACGATTTGACGTGCTCCATTGAAAATGAACTGAAATCGCGACGCCGGTTATACTTGACGTGACCAGTGGATCTCCACGGTCAGGGGGTCAGAACGCGCAGATTAGCGGCGGCACGTTAGCATCGCCATATTTAAGTATGGAGTCACAATCCGAACCATGGCAGCGCATGCACGAGAGTCATGCTGGGCACGAGCACTCATGCACTTACAAGTTGGTGGGCGGTTACATGCGAAATGTTATTTCTCCAGGGAGAGTAAAAGCAATATTTCATGATCTCTGGTTACTCTTTGCTTATTTCTTGAGGAGCTTGTGAAAAAAAGTGTACTGTCATGAATGCTATAAAACTACAGGCACGTTCTCGACAGAACATTCTTCCTCCTATTGTATGGCAAACAAACTAGGTGCATTATCACCACCGTCTGGACTGAAGGACTACTGTTTTTGCAAAGAGATTCAAAGTGAGTCTATGCGTCATTTCCAACTTTGGGACTTTGCGCATGGGCAGCATGGGCAAGGCCGTGGTCTGTTACCTCCACCAGTGTTCACAATGGCGTTGACTGTCAATTTGCCGCATTTACTAGCCTAGCCTCGGACATTCATTTCTATGGAGGGCGGGACTTAGTCGTTGTCTCCAGTTTATATATAACCTCCTTGGTATCTATGGAGGAACAGGGAGCAAACAACAGGAAGTGACACAGGAACACTTGACAAGGAACTAGAAATAACACAAGGGCAAGAGACAGGAAGTAAACTACAAACTAAGAGTCCATAACTAGAGAACAAAATACAAGCAAAACGGAACAGAACGTGACAAAAACAAAGACAAAAATATTAACGGTCTAAAGCCACTCACACTAGGCCTATTAAATAAAGCAGACCGAAAAAGAGCAAGGCTTGAATCAGCCCCCTTACCGTTAAACCTACACGAACATGAGAGATCTCTCTCCCGATATCGGACAAGCCGGCAATTAAATAGCCAATTAAGTCAAAACAATTAAATTCTACCGAAAGTCGCCACACTGTCCCTACCTGCCGGACATCAAATATACAGAGAAAAATAACACAATAATCACATTGATCACCCGAAAACACATGAACACAATATTAAGACAACGTTCCTTGCGTGCAAAAAAAAAAATAGTCACCGCTTTTATCAGCTGTTTTTGATGTTTGTGTAAATGCGATTGTTTTCTTACTCGGGGGAGGAGAATATAACCGGTTTCATCAAGACCCAGATACGTGTAAACTAAGCATGAAATTTCCTCCTTTTCTCTTTGTTCTCCTTCTGCTTAGATTTTTTTCAGTTATGATTTCAGTACGCCCATGCATTCAAGAATTATCATATGGAACCATTTTTCTACTGCCAAACTAAAGATTTTGTACTGTATTTAAGGTTTTGGTCATTAGATTTCCATTTTTGTCACACTGTGTTTAAGCATTTGCAAATAAGACATAACAGATACATAATTTTGGTTCACTGGTCATCCTACATGTAAAGAATATATAAACATTTAGCAGCAAGAAATGTGTGAATAAGCTACAAAAGAACCAGAATGTGTTAACTGTACTAAGAGTTTTGAAAATGTGGTCAAGATTCGGACAAATGCTTGTTAGCAATTGACAAAAACTGAAACTCACCAGAGGATGTTCCCCCGGCAGCCATTTTTAGTTTCACTTGGATGGTGTCTGTCTCATGTGGTGATGCTTGCTAAAAAAAAAAAAAAAGATAAGAAGATAAATGTGTTGAGGTTTCAAATGAAGTTTGAAGACCTAACCATTTCTTATTCTTAAAAGATCACAAGTAACAAGACTCTAGATAGACGACCAATTACTGTAATCACATACAGTCCGGAGCCAATCAACCTGCAGAGGTAACTTGGGACAACAATATTGCAAATCAGTAGCTAAAGCAAACTGAATAAAATGTAACAGAAACCAAGTTTACCTTGCCACATTCAGTCAGTGTTGGCTGCTGGTTTGTGTTTTCAGTCTACTGTATGTTGTAATAATATGTAGTGTTGGGAAGTAACGGGATATAAAAAAATGAAATTGTATAGTGTACACCTTTTCATGACCAATGTGAATTTAAGCACAGGTTTAAAGGGCAAAAATTGAGTCAATGATATATTACTTGTCATCATTATTAAAACTTACTACAAATAATGTAAAAAAAAAAAAAAAAAAAAATGAGTTATAAAAATTAAAACATACCACACTGCACCATTTTGTTTTCTAGGCTACAAGTTTATTACAAAGTATATTACACATACAACAAGTAAATTATATTTATTCTATTTAATATATCTAAACTATTACAATTTTAGAACTACTTGTACAATACCACTCAGAGAACGCAGACCTCTGCCAAGGTAATATGGCCACTAACCCGGTTTAAATTCCAGACAGTATTCCAAAACACAGACCATGGCCAAAATGTTATAATTTTAATAACAGCTATGCATACACTGTGATGCTCATTTGATCAATGAAAATCTGTGTCGTCAATGCCTGTCTTGAAGACATTAAAGTTTGGATGTCAAAAAATGTTTTATGCTTGAACTCAGCAAAAACTGAAGTTGATGATTGCCTCTATACAACTGAAGGACACCTCGCTTCACCATCATAGCTCACTTAGCAGTCCTACACTCTCATTTAGCTCACAAGTGAAAAATCAGGGGGTAATTATTGATCAAGACCTCTCCCTGAATAGCCATTTCTAAGACATCCTTTTTTCACCATTTGCATTTGTTACCTCCAGACTCGACTACTGCAATGCTCTGTTCTCAGGGTGCAGTAACACCTGCATTAAAAGTCTACAGCTAATCCAAAATGCAGCAGCTAGAACACTCACTAGAACTAAGAAATATGAACATATTTCTCCCATTCTAGCATCTCTACACTGGCTTCCTGTCAAAAGTCGAAGTGACTTCAAAATCCTTCTCATGACGTATAAGGCACTTAATGGCTTAGCTCCTGCATATATTACAGATTTACTTGTTCCATACCATCCAGCAAGACGTCTGAGATCTCAAAATGCTGGTCTCCTTGAAAAAGTGACCATATCTAAAACTACAATTGGAGGAAGAGCTTTTGCCTATCGAGCACCTCTTCTATGGAATTCTATTCCTCCCTACATTTGCGAAGCGGACACTCTCAATACCTTTAAGTCTAGACTTAAAACCTTCCTTTTGACATTTCCTATGATTACGAGTGGGCCATGGCATATCACCACTCTTCTTGGGCTTTCCTGGGAGGGCTACCTCTGCTGTTTTTCCAAGGCGGCCACCGACCACCCCCTTCTGGGTTGGTGAGATGCCATGTACCAGTGGCGCCTCCAGACGTACGGCTGTACGCACTGTGCGTACCTTCGGGGAGAGAGAGAGAGAGAGAGAGAGAGAGAGAGAGAGAGAGAGAGAGAGAGAGAGAGAGAGAGGGAGAGAGAGAGAGACGCGCAAGCGAGAATCGGGCGGAGAGATTTGTCATTTGTCATGAGATTTGTCAAGTTCTGAAGTAGCCTGAAATGTTTTAAATGTGTCAATAGGCAAATTTATTTTTAGGAGTTAACAGACTTGCATGGCCGTAGGCTATCTATCGACGACAGGATGCGATTTCGCTTTAGTCTACTCTATTTGTGATTAATGTTTTCATGTAGGCTATTCGCCTATTTTCTTTTGTTTGAAAGCTCGAGAAAAGCGGTAGGGCCTAGGCTTTTTGGCGAGTGCCCATGCCATGCCGATATCACTCTAGGCTATGCATTGTAATAGTAATGTAGTGGGCACCCTTCGTTTCGCGCGCCAGTGGAAGGTAAAGGGCTGGGGGAGAAGCCCTGTCCCTACACCGGGCAGCTATAGTGCAAGAAGTTGGTGAAGTCTAAACCACGCCAGTAATTCCATCGAAATAAGCATACTTCATTCATAATATTGTTAATTCAACCCGACAACATCACAAACAATTTCGCTTGCCTACATTTCAAAACAACAGCATCAAAGCGCTTTGACCTAATTGATGTCCTCTACCTTAAACAGGATAGGCTGCTCACAAACCCAAATGAACTCTCCTATGCGAATGTGAGAACCAGGAGTCTCCATTTTTCCATGACACGTCCTTGCCATATAATGACAGGTTAAAAAAAAAAGTTGGTGCTCCCCATCAAGTAATGCACGCATTTGTGTGTGAATGCAACAAAAGTTCACTGTTGAGTTTATCGTTCATAGTCTATGTAGGCTAGATAATGTTCATGTAGGTCAATTTTAAAATTAAATTTCAAGTTCACGTTTTATATAAGTATAGTTTCACAGAAGAACTGCTGATGCACGCACACATTTTTTTTTTTGCGGGGGGGGGTTCAATCCTGCAGGCGCCCCTGCCATGTACCATACCTTAGTTATGCTGCGATAGCCTAGTGCTGCCACTTTCTGCACACTTGCCATCCTGTACAACCCTCTTTCTCCTCTCTCCCTCTCCTCACTCTAGCTAGATTATATGACACATATCATGAAGTGATATCCTCCTAGACTGGCCTAATCCTCTTGTTTCTGTTTCTTTTTGTTTCTCTTGCCTCCTCTGCCCCAACTGAGTGATGAACCTCCCGTACCCCCTGCCACCAACCCTACCCCACTACGGATGCTGACCAACCTCTCCGGAGCCACACACCAGGACCACCCTCCCCTTTTCTCTGAGGCCCGTGATGGAACTGGCCTGATAGCCCCCTGATGACCACTACCTAGATGGCGACCAACACCCAATGAACTGTAATCCCACTCCAACTATAGCCTAGACTCTAGACGTACCCCTAGTGGTAGCAAATTTGAATTTGCACAGAGGTACGTCTAGAGGCCACTGATAGAAACCCGTTTTAGCCTTCCTCTGGAGGCGGATAACCAATCACAGCGCGGTATGTGTACAGGAAATCGTAAGGCGGGCTTTGTACGATGACGACAGCCCTGCTCAAACCAGAGCGGAATCGTCTTTGGCTTTTGTTTTGGACGAATTGCACTTGTCATTTTCTTTGAAAGTGAAACAAGAAAGTGCACTGAAGTTTTTCGTTCTGAAAAAGATGTCTTTGCCGTGTTACCGACGGGCTACGGGAAAAGTTTGATATACCAGCTGGTACCACTGGCCGGAACGCTAGCCTATTACGTGGAGAGGCAGTTTGAAAGACAACGCAATCACCCGCCCCTCCATTGAGGTACAGTCTATCAGTGGTCTTCAGACTATACATTCTTATGATATAGTCTGACGTGTCAGGCTACTCCATCTACTGACTAATCCCACACTCCAACTACTGACTCCATCCCTTGGCCCTGACTGTCACACAAACTATGTGTATATCATCTCTGACTACATTCAGTACTCATACTGTTTTGTGTCAACCATGGTCAATCTATGCATCAGACTTTATGGATATTTTATTAGGCCCCAGGCAGGTAGGCTGAGTCCATGAGGCGTGGATCTGCCCAAGGTTTCTTCCTACAAAACAAATTATTTACAAAGCAAAGGGAGTTTTTCCTTGCCCCTGATTCTCATGGATGCTTCCCGTACTGTCTGTAAAGCGCCGCGAGACAATGTACTGTATTTGAGCGCTCTACAAATAAAAGTGAATTGAAAAAATTGAATTGAATAGAGCTTCAGTCTTGCAGAGGGATGTGGGTTCAATTCCTGACTGATTCTTATACAACTGGCATGTAACAGTGACTTCATATAAAACACATTTCAATATGAAAATATAAAACAGTATCTAATGAAAACAATATCAGTAATGTGCATCTTACTTAAACATGTCATGCATTACATTCAGTTTGATCATATTTGGTTCTGACAGTAATACTATATGAGGAAAATGGCCATTTTCAAGAGTAAATCATAGTGTTAGCCATGTACGACTTTAATTATACCATATTGCTATCAATACATTGTATGAGCTTTTTTCCATTTCTTGTTAAATAAGGGGTTAAATAATGAGTAATGTTTTGGCACAGAGGGGTCAGCTCTATGTTCCCACAGCTCTATGTTCCCACAGTCTTATGTTCCCACATTTGTTAGGCATTTTTATTTTTCACAGAATTTTTGGAAATTAGGCCCTATGTTCCCACAACCCTATGTTTCCACATTTCTTAGGAAATTTGGAAAATTGGGCCTTATGTTCCCACAGCCCCACACTGTAAGAAATTGCTGTATACTTACAGTCAATTTTCAACACTAAAATACTGTTTTCGTGTTAAACAGTGTAGTACTGTAGTTTGCAATGCATTGTGGGCTGCTTAACATGGTGCAACAGGACAGAGGCCCTAAACAGTATGCTAATGTTTGAAATTACAGTACACTACAGTATTTTTTTGAAAACTGAGTGGTGTTGCTGTGGAATTTGAAATAGGCAAGCAGGTCAGAAGTTTGATACGTTGGTGTTTTACGGCTTGATCAATTTTCTTCAAGCAAAATTTGAATACAGAAATAATTTGCCATCAACTCCTGGAGGGACTAAGGAGATTTACCAGAAGTGGAGGCAATTTGGATGACTTGCTAGACCTACACATCACCGAATATTCTTCCTCCATATATTGGATCTAACATCTGCGAACTAAACAGTAAGTCTAGCCAAAACAATATTACTTTTGTGTGTTTTTGTTTGATTGTTTATTTAATTAGGCTACTTAGCCCAACGGAAACTTGTTAACCGGTAGGAAAGGCACTCGGCAGATGGAGGTAGCCGGTAAATAGCATTAGGCTACTGGAAAAATAAACCTACATCTTGCCCGGTGATTAAGGATTTATTTTAACCAAAGTATAGTTTTATTGGAACATTGGCTAACCGAGATGGTTTGAGTGAGTTTTATTTTGTCTGTGTCAACTTTCAATGAAGTGTGTTTTAGAGTTAGCCTAGGCTAGCTAAGAAATTAGGCTAGTTCGTGGACACTTGAATGATCAAGGCTTTGTGCTGCGTTCTTCTGTTTAAACTGAAAATGTGTGCAAATATTGTCTTTCTGGACTCTTTATGAATGCATTTTGTTTATGTATCTGTTGCTGCGCGTCTCACACAGCCTAGGCTACTAATTCCAACTGTTGTACAGTGGAGGAGCCAATGCTTAAGGGGAAAACCTACGAACAAAGATGTCAAGGATATCCCTTCTGATGCTGAAGATAATGAGATGCCACTTCATGTTGTTCTGCTGCTCATGGCACACTTTACAGAGGACCTAACCCAGCTGAACCTTACAGATGTAAGTTCTAATTTTTCTTTCTGACACTGTTTTAAAGGGTGACTCTATCAGTGTCCAGACAACTAATGTGTCCTGTACAATTGTTTTCTCTTCCGATTTTGAGTGCCAACACTATTTAGCAGTTGGACTGTAGCTACTTCAGAAGCCTACCCTATTTGCTTATAGATTACTCTCACCTACTGTACCTGTAGCGTGTTTACACTTTTTCTTCTATTGCATTTAATTGAATGTACACAATATAGTATGTTGTTGCAACCCCACTCTATTTTTATTTCAGGCACTTTATTGGTATAAATTCAGAGAGAGGGACAAAGGCCAAAAGGGGTTAGGTTGTCTCCAAGAAGAAAGGTTTGACCGTTCAGAGGACGTCTTCTGCAGTCAATACACACATTGCCATGAAGAATCTCATATACTTTGAATGGAACTTCATATAGATCGGTGAGTTCTTTAATATGATCTCGCTCTCTTTGTTTTGACAATCTGGCATTGCCACATTAAGCCAAGAGAACTGGTATTGTCAACTTACAAACATTAGCTTGGAGTGTACATTCCTGATTGTATAGTTTATTTATTAATTATAATTGCTCGTTGTTGTTCGACAGTGGCAACACTGGAATAATGCTACAGAGAGGAACAGTGGCAACTGAAGTGATGGCTCTACTGGATCTTCAACAACTAAGATGACACAAGCCTACCACACAGGACTATTTTAAGAGGTACAAACACAGGTCTACCTCACAGGACAATTTTAAGAGGATTTTTCCTCTCTTTATTGATGCATAAGACCCAAATGTTGCCAATTCTGTATATGAAAATATTATCATGAAAATATATTTTGCTGAATACACTGCTGATAACATAATGTAAATCCTTTAAGTGTAAAGATTAGCAATATTCATGTTGAAATTGCTCTTTGAAATAAAGGTATTTGATTATGATTCTCTCTTATTTTGATTCTCTATTATTTTGCATAATATTCACAATAGTACATGTCTTAAGTAATTGTCTATAGCCCTGGGAATAAGGAAGTTCATTGTAATCAGTAGTGCTTGCAATTAAGACTTTGTTTAAAATTTAGTTATTGTATTATCTGCTGTGTCTGTCTAGTAACAGAAATATACTGCATTTCTGGTTTACAGACTACTACTGTAAAGATATTTTACATATGAATACCGTAAAAATTACGGTATACTGCTGAGCGTCTCTGCTGCCAGCTCTTTACTGTAAATTCTAAAAAACAGAAATATACTGTTTTTATGGTTTACAGCCTACTACCGTAAAATCATTTGACATATAAATACCGTAAAAATAACAGTATACTGCTGGCGTCTGTGCTGCCAGCTCGTTACTGTTATTTTACATGAAATTTTTTTACAGTTGCATGCTCTCGCATTACAAAGATTTTTTTTTTTTTTTTAATTAGACCCCATTTTCCCACGGCAATATGTTCCAATAAGGGCATGTCCACACCAACACAGGTAATAATTATCCAGTTAGCCCTTCCATTCACATTAGAATGGAGGATTCTGAAAAAGAAAATGATTCCAAAAATGATTGCGGAGGTTGATTTAAAAAATGATCACTGAGGTGGATGAATATAAAATCGTTGTGGAAGGTGGATGCAAAACGTTCTGAAAACGAGAGTGGATGTTGATCGTTTTCATTGTGAATATGAATCTAGGCAGCACAGCATAAAAGAACCTTAACCTTTACCCTAAACCCCACTACCTGGAAGGCACCATTAAGGGCAAATAATACCAAAGATCGAATCTTGCTTGAACATACATAGGGGGTCTACCAGGCAGGGGTAGAAATGTGGGACTATAGTACCTGACTTTGAAGAAGGAAAGAAAAAAAACAACTCTTAGAAATGTCAGAATATAGGGCTGTGGGAACATAGAGCTCCCGGTACAGACATCTTACACTGTAAAAAAAGAAAAGTTAGCAGAACTTGAAATTTCAAAGTCAACCGATTTCACTGGTTTTCTCGAGTTAAGAGAGCATAAATTTATTTTTCAAGTTGCCAGGACTCATTAAAGTAAGTAAATACTACTTACTTTAACTACACAGTCGTTTGTTCTACCAACTTAAAATTCCTTGTTCTGCCAACTTGAAATTTCAAGTCAAGTGATTGGTCTTTGTACAAAAAAAGCTGTCCTTACTGATACATGTTCAGGTTGAGAGCACATGGGGATTGAACCATCAACCTTAGAGTTCCAAGCCTGAAGCCCTATCCATTAGTCTACGCATAGCTTAATTTCTTCCTAAACAGTAATGTGATATTTTTAATATAATTTTAAAAAGCATACACTACAAAAGAAAAGTTTGCTGAACTTAAAATTCAAAGTTAACCAATTTCACTGGCTTTTTTAAAGTTAGTCCAACTTCAGAGTGCAGAACTTGATATTTCAAGTTGCCAGGACTCATGAAAGTAAGTAAACACTACTAATTGTTTGTTCTACCAACTTAAAAATCCTTGCTCTGCCAACATAAATACAACATCTTTTTTTTTTTTTGAGAAACCAGTGATTACTCTTAGTACAAAAAAACACTGTCCTTATCAACATATTTTCAAATAGTGAGCACATGGGGATTGAACCAATAACCTTGTGATTTCAAGTCTAAAGCTCCAACCATTAGTCTATGTATGGCTTCATCTGTATACCTGCTCTAACCATAAAACCAAGGCTGATAGCCTGTGCATTTGGATGTGCATGGCATCCTTTTTAAATGCTTTTAAAAACAACTGTGATAACCATTCATACCAAAGCATTTTCTTTCTTAATTCTAGGACACTGAAGAAATGAATTAATTAAATAAGATAAATGTCAAGTTAGTTTTAATGGTCACTTGGAGTCACACTTCCTGGAGCTAAGCTCCCACTGGCTCTAGGGTCATTTCATGTCAATTCACCCAAATTCTGGAAAATTCCCGCTTG
>JAODXP020010197.1:0-2500 GCA_027497455.2 Sardinella longiceps | reverse complement strand
CTGTACATGAAAATGTTTGCGCAAAATAAATGTTTTGCAACTTTGAATAAATTGATTATTACTACATTGTTCATCACAGGAAATAATTATTACAGATACATGTTTCAATAACTAATCACGTGGTACCACTGAGGGACAGAGATTTGTTAATGCACATGCTACTCTTGCGATTTTATCTAGAGTGGTGTAGCCGTTTTCAGAGGTTTGAAGAAGAGTTATTGGCACAGGCCCTTGCAACATTCTGTATTTAGATCTTGTCAGTCCAATTACTCTCTCAACATGTATGCAGACTGCTGCTAGTCTCCTAGTGTCTTCTATTTCAAATGCACTCAGTTGTTTTTTTTGCCACGTGTGAATGCCAGCGTTTCTACTCTCGCACAGACAGTCCAACCTGATCTCTGATGGTAAAGCCTCTGTCAGCCAGGATCATGTCCCCAGGTAGAAGATTATCCAGGAACCCACTGTTGGCAGCTATTTGAGGGTCTGTTGTCCGGCCACCCCAGCCCTTAGAGATGAACAAAATCACTCCCTGTGGTGTAATGCCTATTAGGTATTTCATGGTGTTGTGACTTGTACTGGGAGTACGTCTGTGCTGTGCTCTAGCTTTCAGGTCCTTCGGTTTGTCGGTGAAGATCTCGAAACAGTCGATTATTGCCATACATTTCTTAAACCTTTTACGAAAACACATAGGTAAGGACACTTGTACATATTCTCACAAAGGCCACACAACAGATACAGGCACTAATTGCTCATTCAGATGACTAATTACATTTACGCTCTAGAAACACTACAGTTGTGTACCCCAACTAGATAAGACAGACACTGAATTGGCAAGTTAATTTTAAGTCTCATTAAAGTCAATACTAGTTGCTGGAAACAGGTCAATTGTGGCTTATCTTTGAGACATAGTTTTACCAGATTAAGCACTGCCATTAACACCATCAAATTTGGGAGACCAGTTATGGCTTTCACCTTCTCATCTGTTTTGAAAGTGTCCTCATCAAAAAGATCTGAAGACGCACACTTCTCATTCAGCTCAATGTTTTCCTTACACAACTGCTGGCTTTCAACCAACAGTGTAGAGATGTCCTCTGATGATAGGTCTGTCTGGCACACTGCATCACACACATTGTTTGACTTCTGACGGGTCTTCACAGTCCATGACATCCTGAACAACAGCTCTTGCTACTTGCGATCTTGAGTCTTCCCGTCTCTTCTTCTTCAGGTTTTCTTGGAGTTGAAATTTCTCAAGATTTCCGAGAGCTTTCCTCTTCTCTGGTGACTTAGTGTGAGCAAAGACTGTGGGTACATAGTTAGGAGACAGGGAATCATCACTCTTCTTGCCTGGAGAAAGATTAGAGAAAGTCAGTCACTGTCTTTTGGAGCCAGAACGAGTTATCAACATATATGTTATGAACGTATGGTCATTTATTTGTACATTCATACACTTTAAAGTATATTATTTTCTATGATTATATTTATTAGATTAATTTCAAACAAGAATCAATTCATCAAGCTTAGACCAAATAAATATAATTACGCCTATCAAGCCCACATACTCAAAATCAGCTGTTTTCACTCACAAAGCGTTTGAGTGCCAAACAAGGCTATGTTGCATTGAATTTACACCGTCAGATACCAACATAAATGCCTTTCATTTGGACAGAATATTTTGAGTTATGAGGAGAGACTTGGACAACGTAACATAAATATCTCAGCATATAACGTTATGTAAGGATCTTATCAATCTAACGTTAGTCAGCAACACTACCACAGATCAAATCCGCCTCAAATGTTGACATGGGATGGCACTTGACCGAATCAGACAATGTAGACACACATAGACGTTATCCTGCATGCAAAACTACTGCAGACATTTCATGTGATACAACAAATCTGTTTAAAATTAAAATTAGGAATAAAGAATAGGCTACCCCTCAGACAGACAACGTTAAATTGATGGTTAGATTGAACCACAACCTGGATCTCAGCGGAGATAGCTAACTTTTGCGTTAGCATTACGTTAGCTTCAAACTTGTTTTGAGGAGTTGTCTGTGGTAAATCTTTTATTCTCGATACTAACTGAGTGAAAAAAATGAGTTTCCAGACTTCGCATTTGTCAAATAATACCATAAAGTTGTAGCCCAAATAAGATATATAAAAACTTACCCTGTAAAAAATGCTCACTGCAGTGCATTGCCTTGAGTAGCTGGACGTTACCATTGACAGTAAAGGACATTAACGTTACCAATCTTTGTGGTTGATTGCCGCGATCTCTCTCGGGGATCCTGTAGAAAAAAAACGCCTGGCTTGCAGCCTTGTCTATTTGAGCAACCGACGGCACAACAGGAGATTACCATTTTTCTTTTCCTCCCGAATATTACTGTGATAAAAATAATTACGCTCAGTGCTACGCTAGACGCCCAATGGGAAATTCTTTACTTCCGCCGTCCAGCACTTAGGGCACGCGAACACGTGACGTCACCTGCAGAAGGTCAAT
>JAODXP020010195.1:0-16995 GCA_027497455.2 Sardinella longiceps | reverse complement strand
CAACTGTGCTCTGTGAGCCACAATGGGTCACCACCACCACCACCACTTCTGGAAACTGCCTCTGCATGTATTTCACTTTATAACTAAACTGCCAAATAAATGCACTTCTCTATAAGTTTTTTTCTCTATAAGTTTTTTTCTCTATGATAATAAGCAGATTCAACCATTTATAGTTATTTCTGCCATTTATGTTTACTTAGAGATCTAGAAGCTCCCTAGCAGTAGCAAGTAGTTTTGATCAGCCAGTACATCTAGTCGTGATCCATAGGGACTTATGTCTTGTGATCAGAGGTGAAAGTAAACCGGTACGCACCTATACTATGTACCGGTATAAGATTGACAGCCGGTACGTCGTAGTGGTAAGACATGAGGCTTACTGCCCCTTTGCTCTTTGATGTCAAAAGTGCTCTTCTGACAGGGCCTGCCTAAAATATCTAACCAATCTAACTAAAATATCTGACCAATTATTTGTGCCATTTGCAAATACATTTTCTGGCATCTGGCACTCCGAAGTTTTTTCTTTGTTGTTTGTTTTTGCGCACGCGAGCGCCGAAAAAATACAATAGCGGGTGAAGCGGTTTTGCTTCATTGTCTTTTGGAAGCTTTGATATGGACATACCTGCATCTACAATGGAGGTATTTGGTATCAAATTAAAGTAGACAACTAGAGGCATGCATTGGTACCACTTGTAATGTAGTTGCTTGAGAATAAGGTGGTTCAATTTCAGTGTAAAAATCATTTGGCTACGGAAATATCTTTATTTGATATTAAAAACTTGGCTTAGTTAGCTGCTGGACTAATAACCAAGAGCTCAAAAAATAAAACTAAACAAAAAACACTACACATTATCATATAGACCTATAATTTGAATAGAAGAGTTTTCTATCTCCCATTTGCAGAAAGTGAACACCCCAAATCCGTTTGCCAGTTCAGACTTCAGTGCTGAAGTCTCACACACAAGAAAGGGGAGGGGTTTGAGTTTCAGATCTTTTTCTTTGCTGTAGCAGCTCTACTTGCATAGAGTAGAGCAACTAATGCCATAGTTTTACAAAAAAAAGATAAAAATAAAAAAGAGGAACTTATAAATTAAAAAAATATATATGGGCAATTCCACGAAAAAGTAAACCTCACCTTAAAACTTTAAGTCTCACCTACATGGACATACAAATTCTTTCAGAAAACTTCCAATACAAAAAAGTATTGTCTCGATGTAAATATTCAACTGAGCAAGTTTCGAAAGGATATCTGTTTGTTAAAATTTTTACCCTATTCAGCTATAATGTAAGTCTATGGAGGGGCTTATAATGGGCATAAGTGGGTGATAACACACACAAAGCTGCAATGCTATCAGTTATTTTTCATTGTTATATTACTATTTCTCTTGTTACAGGTTAAAATCCACCGTTCACAATTGTTTTGTATCGTTTTGGAGGGTTTTTCCAGACGTCACGTCCATAACCTCACATCCATAACGCCATGTCTCCCAATGAAAACCAACTTTCTTTACATTTACATTTGAAATTAAGTCTTTCTCTGTCTTTACTGAGGTGTCCTGTTTGGTATGAATGTAGTAATATTTACATTTCTCTAGAAATTTCACACACTTCACAGCAAAAACTACGCTCTCTCAAAAGTTTGTCCGTTTTTCGTCACGTCCATAACGCAAATTGAAAGGCTCATATTCTTATGATGCAAATCATGATATTATTTTTTTCTGTTTGCCTGTATTCAGCCATGGAGTTTGCAGAAGAATATGAAAAAAAATTGTGAAATACTGCTAGGTTTGCGGAGGTTATCTGGCCTTTTGTTCATCAATAATGCACGGAAATGTCACGTCCATAACGCTGGAATTGCCCATATACATTTTTGGTTTGTTTTTATCCTCTTGATCTAGGCCATGATAGTATGATGAGCTGTGCTGCATCATTTTTATTATATATTACTGTATAAAAGGGATAACACTCAAACACTCAAACACAGGCTCAAAGTCATGACTACAATTGAGTCAATGGTAAAAAAAAAAAAAAAAAAAAAAAAAACATTTTTGTGCCTGATAGCCAGGCCAGTCACATGCTCACACACACAGTAGGTTTTGAGTCCCACAGGTGACATGTGGGCCTGCCATTTTCAGTACTATTGTAATGTGGCAATAATACTTTGCAAACTACTTTATGGTGTGAAATCAAATCATAGAAATAGAGATTATTATTATTTCTATGAAATCAAATTAGGTAAGCCTTTGAATTAATTGCTATAGCAACCTGGTAAAATGCACCAGAATGAAGGACATTGCATGAAAGTTTGAAAATGCTTACAAAATTCCTGACCTGACCCCCCTAGTCTCTGTATAAAGACAAGTATTATTGTTATTAAGATAGGAGACAACATCAAGTTTTTTTTTCCAGTATTCTACATCCCTCTTGTAATTAATACGTACTTGTAGTTAGAGTTGGCATGATGTTTGTAAATTTTGCTTTTTTAAAAAAAAAAAAAAAAAAAAATTGAGCCCCTGCCCCTCCAAAGGTCTCTGCACGGCCCTGGCAGAGTTCCTAGGGCTGTTTAATAAACAAACCATCCCATGGTAGTAATATGAACATTCTAATGCATTGAATTTATCCCTTTTTCTGACTTGAAAAAATAACATAACATATCTAAATTCATTGTCTTTCAAATAATGCTTATTTGAAGTCCACAATTTGGGATGTCCTGAATAGATAAAAGTGGTTTTCCATTTTTGTGCATGAATATTCTAAAAGCTTCTATCTATTTGGGACTTCCCAGTTTGTGAGCTTCCCATGTGCCTTATTTGAAAAAAAAAAAAAAAACTAGTGAATTTCATCATATGTTTTAAATGTTATTACCCTTTTTTTCAAGTCAGAAAAAGGGTTAATTAGTATGACAGAATGTTCAGTCTGCTACCATGGAATGTTGGAATGTTAAGGTGTGAAATAAGGCCTGCTTACCTTTTTGTTTGAGCCATACATAACAAAAAGGCGCAATAGAATAGGATATTGATTTTTTTTTTTTTTTTTTTTTGTAGTACAGGTAAGAAATTCAAACTACTTTCACCCCTGCTTGTGATTGGTCCTCTATTGATGGTGTAGGACCAATCACAATGCTCCATGTGAGTAGAGAGTATAACTTAGCCAAGACCAGCAGTCATTTGAGTTGGCTTGTCCATTGCTCTGATTGATTGTCGTCTGGCTTGTCAGGCTAAATGATAGAAATGTGTGTGACTACTTGCGGTTCTCTGGTTTTGTCTAGTTACTGACGCACATTGATACTTCTTGAGGACAAATAATGTGAAGATCAGCCTAAATGACAGAAGTGATTGTTCTCTCAGCCTGATAAATGTAACACTGCAATTGTTGCCCTATTAAATGTAACACAACGCCTGTCATGTGCTCTGATTCTGATACATGTTAAATATCACTCTATTGGGGCGGCATAGCTCAGCGGGCTAGTGTGTCATACCGCAAATCCGGGGACCTGGGTTCGATGGAATATACAACAGCATCTTGGTGTGTCTGTTTGCTTCCCAGGCCTGACTCTGATCTTCTTTTCTCTGCACAATGAAGCTCGAGCAGGTGTCCAAGACCTGTTTTAGTGAAGTATCCCATGGGGTCTTTTTAGTTTTGGGGAATCCCAGAGTGGATTCATTCTTCAAGCTAAATGAGTGAAATGTATCTGGAATACATCTTACATTTTATTATTTCCTCCAAGATATCATTGAAATGAAACAACCACAATAAGTATGTACCAAACACACTTAATATAGCCTACTTTGTACTTTATACAATAACTTTTAAGATTTTCATTGACACAGAAATTGACTTTTTCATTAGCATGCACACTTTGTTGCTTTTGACCTATATAGTGACTTCAGTTTATTATTATCATTTTTTAAACTAGATATATCTCATGACGGTACAAAATATGACCGCCGGTCAGTTCTGCACATTCTTTGCTCTGTCTGTCTGTGTGTGTGTGTGTGTGTACAGTAGGTCTATCATCCCAAACCAGTAACCCTTCGCTTAATAGCACCATCTACAGGTCGATGGTTGTACAGTCATTAAATGTACATCATTTTTTACCATGGAGGTGCAAATCACAAATGACTTGTAGCTAAGTTGATGTGGGCTCTTGAGACCAACATTCCATAAACATTTCATCATCCTCAATGTCATGAGTCAGGTAGTTCTACATGCCCACCAAGTTTCATGTGCCCCGGTGTTACGGTGTCCCGGGAATCGTTGACCAAAAATTCAGGAAGTAGAGGACGGGAGAAAAAAAAAAAAAAAAGAAGAAAAAAAAACTTTTGACAATCACTAATAACATTTTAATAAAGTACTGCATATTTAGAGAATATACACTCCAGTGTCCATATATATTTTATTCAGTCAGTCACACAGTTTTTAGAAGAACTACAGGTGATATTTGTCACCCTTGCAAACAGTAAAACATTTTTCACTCTCATACACTGCAGTGCAGGACATGCTACAAGACTGGCAGCTCTTTTTACAAACTGACAGGTTTGCAATATAGCCAGGAAACCACAAGTTCAGAGGTGTGATAACTTTTTGTAACATAGGCAATTTCAGTTTGTGTTTGGAAAATCTAACTCAAATAGATTAATGATTATATGACCACTTTTTTCTTTTTCCATTTGTTGAAGACACAACATTAGTGCACTGTTAGTTGCAACAGTTACAGTAGTTGCTCCTAATAGTATCTAAGGAAAATATGACTGTGACTTTGCAGCAATGGGTCTATCCTGTCTCAGTAATTATAACCTAAAACTCTTGACGTACCCTAGCAGTAGCAAATTGATTTGCTCAGTGGGTACTCTAGCCATCAGCCATCATCAACACTGTCTATCCAGCGACAACCCTCAAAAAGTGCTTTAGTTTTCGAGATACCCCTACCCGTGGTAGAACAAAACCCAACCATGTTTTTCTTCATCTTTAAGGTCTCCCATATATGAAATGGATTCTTGGACAAAAATATTTTGCTGCAAAGATGGTTAAATTCATAGATATTGTCATACACCCCATAGCTAAAAAAAGAACAAAAATGGACCCTTGCCGAATGGGACTTAAGACATATAAACTGATACAGAATCTTAATACAAGCTCTGAGACCTTTGCAACTTGGCATGTATGTAGCCAAGAAGTTGCTGTACCTTCTAGAAAAACCTGTGTGTGAATATCTTGAAGTATGCCATGTTTAGAGCCCTAAGAACACAAACCTAAAATAGGCGGACATGGAAAAAATTGGACACCTTTGCAGAATGTTTTTGTTTAGTTTGTGTTTGCTTTGGCAGGGAATGTAAAACACATGGAAAGGTGAGGTTGTGCTGAATCCAGCAATACCCAATATGTAAATATACCATGTACAATCAGGGTGCTACCTTCCTCAATGTATGAGGCGTCCCAAATTAAGGAAAATGATGCATTGATATAGGTCTCCAGTACAAAGTCCATGGTCAGTGCTGACAAGGCTGTTGACAATTTCCGCCCATAATACGAATGTTCATCCGTATCCATGGTCTGGGGACGGTCTTCATGGGTGTGATTACATCGGTAGAGAGAGTTTACCGACCAATAAGCGAAGCTGATTAGACTAGCTGTCCAATCGTTTCAAACCAGAAGTGGATGCCCTTTCCCCCGCAGAATAATCACGTCAGATTAAAGAACCTCCAGACCATGAATACGGATGAACAGCAGTATTATGGGCGGGCTATGTCAGGCTAGATGGATAGAGCCTTGAGGCGGAATCTTTCAAAATGCCGCATTCAATAGGAAAGTGCTATGACCGGCTATGACCAAAGCCAGAAAGCTCTTTGTATGGCTCTAGCTACAACCAATCTGACCAAACAACACTAAGCCCACCCAATGACTCCCTATCCATATGATTGAATAGACACTGCCAATTTCTGATACAATGGTTCCCTATGGCTGATAGCTAGACACACCTGTTGAGCATATCAATTTGCCACCGGCAATCTAAAGTACTGACAAGACTATATGTAGATTTAAATATTTGTTCCTGTACATCAGAGGAGGGGGAGGGACAAATGCCAGCTGGGTTTGATAGATATATCCAATCATTGGTGGGGTTGTGCTGAATCCATAATCAAGGTCAGTGCTAAGAAGAATGTTCACAAATTGGCAAAGAAAATTACAGCAAAGTAAAGTACTGCTCTGCATTTAGGATACGTTCATAAATGATATCATATAAAGCCTTTTAATATAATACAGGGGTCATCAAGTATGGGGAGAGGGGTGTGGAATAGTATGGTAGGTCTATAGTATGGCAATAAGCAGTCCAACTTCCATCCACATTTCATGTTTGCATTAAATATCAAACACCACTTAAGCAAATTAGATTATATTTGCATCAGAGGGCAGATCCATCCATAGAAATAGTTATAGTGTTTCCATCCATAGAAATTGTTATTCACATAGCTTAAACAAGCATTGCAAGTTGGATTTAAAACCACCTACATCAGTCCAATACTAGACTACTTTAATATTTGTGCATAAAATATTGCATGTGTCAGTGTCCTGGCCTCCTGCCTATAGACTTTGTTTGCCCTACTGGACACTAGTGGAACTGCATGTGTTTTTGTTTGAAGACCATGTGCTTTTGTGTGTGTCACATGTGCCCTTGTTTTGCCATTTGGACCCCGCCTTCATTCTCACCTGCCATGCTGATTGATTTTGTCACCTGATTGTAGTTTCTGTTAATTTGATCCCTGCTATTTAAGTTCAGCCTGTTTTGTGGTCTTTGTCAGATCGTTGTTTTGAAGCCTGGTGAGAAGTTCTGTGTTCTCCTTTCTGCTTGAACCTGTGCCTGTCTGATTTGCCTTGTTAGGCCCTCTTTATCTTCTGTGAGTTTTTTGGATTACTTTGACTACATCTTTTGTGCCCTTTTGGATAACTTTCTCTGGATCCTTTGTGCTTTATATTTTTGGATTTGCCTACTTGTGATACTACCAGATCTTCTGTGATTTTTGTGTTTTCGATTTTTGTTGGAATTTTTTGGAAATAAATCCTGCTTGCTTGTATTTGGTCTGCATTTGGGTCTCTGCCTGTGAAAACCTTAACGGCATGTCTGTAAAAATGCAGTAGGCTACTTTGTATGCACTGTGTACTGTACATCACATAGGCCTTTTCTCCACATTTATGGCCCACATTTCCTGGCCCTTGATCGACCATCTGCCATGGTCATCAGTCTGCCACTCTTTTCAATGACCAGTCACACTCAGTCACCTTCAGACATCCACTCATCCTCTGTTGACCACTCAGCATTGGTCTCCAAAGTAGCGCTGGGTTAGAATTTTGGCAGTGGACACCCTAGTGCTGGGGATAGCCGATAGACTTGGGCTTTCGGCAGTGGACACCCTATAGTGCTAGATAACCGATAGGCCTGGGCTTTGTGCAGTGGGCACCCTTGTGCTGGGGATAGCTGATAGATTTGGCCTTTGGACACCCTATAGTGCTGGATGACTGACAGGCCTGGACTTTAGGCAGTGGACAGCCTTGCGCTGGGCATAGCTGATAGAATTGGGCGTTGGCAGTGGACACCTTAGTGCTGGATAGCTGCTAGGCCTAGGCTTTGAATAGTGGACACCCTACTGCTGGCTAGCTGATTGGCCTTTGGGCAGTGGGAACCCTAGTCCCTGCCATCTGATAGGCTTGGGTTTTGGGCAGTGTGCTGGATAGCTGCTTGGGCTTTGGGTAATGGAAACCCTAGTGCCGGGGATAGCTGATAGGCTTGGGTTTTGGGCAGTAGAAACCCTAGTGCTTTCTTGCTGATAGGCTTGGGCTTTGGACAGTGGACACCCTAGTGCTGGATAGGTGATAGGCTTGGCTTTGGGTAGTGGACACCCTAGTCCTGAATAGCTGATAGCCTTGGCTTTGGGCAGTGGAAACCCTAGTGTTGGATAACTGATAGGCTTGAGCTTTGGGCTGTGGACACCCTAGTGCTGGATAGCTTATGGACTTGGGCTCTGGGCAGTGAACACTCTAGTGCTACATAGCTCATTGGCTTGGGTTTTGGACACACTAGTGCTGGACAGCTGAATATCTGATAGACTTGGGCTTTGGGCTGTGGACACCCTAGTGCTGTATGATAATAATAATAATAATAATAATAATAATAATAATAATAATAACTTCATTTTATATAGTGCCTTTCATGATGCTCAAGGTCGCTTAACAGTATAGCAGGGCTACTAGGGAATGTGAGAGTCATATCCCTGCCAGGAGAATGGTTTGATTGCCAACTACATAGCTCAAAATTGGTTACCCCTGGTGAGACAGAAGGACTGAATATTGCAGTATACAGTCTAGCTCCAAAGCTAATAACCTGGCAAATTAGGTTAATAATGGTCTGGCTTTCCATTGACAATTTGAGTTGCTGACTGGCACCAAAGTAACTTGGATTTTAGATTCTCTGAGACTGGTTTGCAGGCAGAGCATGGCTGGGGCCTCGACTGAAATCTGGCTGCTTCAGGATCTACCAGTGAGCTGTGAGGTCTTATGTTATGCATCTCAGCGTGGTCAATTTCATATCATTCCAACTAACATAAGGCAGGATTAACAGACAGATCAAAATACCTCTTGTAGCCTGACAAGCCTGACTATTCATAAAATGTATTGTCTGGCCATGAGCTTTCAAACTGCATGCAATAGGATAGCACTATGCCAGAGCCATAGAAGGCGTTTTGTATGGCTATAAATACGACCAATCCAAGCAACGATCAAGCCGATTCAAACAACGCTAAGCCTAACTCCCTGTCCACATAATTGGATAGACACAGGCAATGTCTGAATACAGTGGTTCCCTATGGCTGATAGCTAGACGTATCTACTGAAGAAATAAATTTACTATCACTAGGGTACTGTATGTCTAGAGTTCCCGCCTATGCTAAAGGTGGGTTATGTGATGCCTTCCTGGAATACTTTTTATTAGTGCTGTCAAAATTAACTGATTAATCATGTGATTAATCCAAAAAATTTAACTCAGATTAAAAAAATTAACTCAGATTAATCCTGATGGATATAGTTCCACTTTCATGGCATTTATTTTGTTCAATATCAGATAGAAAATGGCTCGGCTATCAAATCAAACTATACAAAGGTTATGGCCTAGCTCCTGACTGTCCAACAGCATGTTTGAGGAACCCTTGGGGGTAGGGGACAGGTGTGAATTGACCCATTTGAGACGAACAAAGCCAACTATGTAGTATCAGGGCCTTTACAGGGCAAAATAAGTATCCAACAGACCCTAGCATCCAAATTCTTACTGGAGAAAATGAGTTGCGATTAAAAGTGATTAATCACGATTAATCATTGTAAAATTTTGTGATTAATCAGATTAATTATTTTAATCGTTTGACAGCACTACTTTTTATATTGCTTAAAATGACCTCAATTTACACCATAGACAACATGGCTATTGTCGACATACACTACACTAAAATTTGTTAATCACCTGTGGAACGAATAGGCCAGAAAAACAATACAAAAAAAATCATAAGCATATGATTTGTCTATCAAACCCAATAGACGTTTGTCCCTCCCCCTCTTCTCTCATTCCTGTACTCTGAGAGGGGGGCTTTAGGGGATGTCTGAAGAAAGGGTAAGAAATATTTAAGTATATATCCAACCTTATCAGACCATTTTTTAACGGATTGATGGGAGGTGCACTTAAGCCCGTCTTGCCCATGACCTTCTTATACCTTACCTGAATATCTTTCAATTTTAATGTTTTGTTTTTATTTTTATAGTTTGTCATATGAAATGTATTATTATGAAATGTAGCTGATCCTAAATATAGACTAGGACTTAACTCATGTAACATACTTTGCTATACCAATGAAATTGTCAACAGCCTTGTCAGCACTGACCATGGACTTTGGACTGGAGACTTATTTATATCAATGCATCATTTTCCTTAATTTGGGACACCTCATACATTGAGGAAGGTAGCACCCTGGTTGTACATGGTACATTTACATATTGGGTATTTCTGGATTCAGCACAACCCCACCTTTCGAACAAGCCATACCATGTGTTTCTATGACATCCCCTGCCAAAGCAAACACAAACTAAACAAAAACATTCTGCAAAGGTGTCAAATTTTTTCCATGTCCGCCTATTTTAAGTATGTGTTCTTAGGGCTCTAAACATGGCATACTTCAAGATATTCACACACAGGTTTTTCTAGAAGGTACAGCAATACAACTTCCTGGCTACATATATGCCAGGTTTCAAAGGTCTCAGAACTTGTATTAAGATTCTGTATCAGTTTATATGTATTAAGTCCCATTTGGCAAGGGTCCATTTTTGTTCTTTTTTTAGCTATGGGGTGTATGACAATATCTATGAATTTAACCATCTTTGCAGCAAAATATTTTTGTCCAAGAATCCATTTCATATATGGGAGACCTTAAAGATGAAGAAAAACATGGTTGGGTTTTGTTCTACCATGGGTAGGGGTCTCTCAACATTTTGGGCCCATTGTCACTAGCCTACTGTGGACAGGGAGTCGTTGGGCAGGCTAAACGTTGTTTGAATTGGCTTGTTCGTTGCTTGGGTTGGTCATAGCCAGAGCCATACAAAGTGCTTTCTATGGCTCCGGTCGTGCTGCTATCCTATTGCATGCAGAGGCAGTTTGAAAGATTCATCCCATAGACTCAATCCATCATGGCCCGACTATACATTTTATGGCTTGTCAGGCTAGTAATTATGTAAATTGCAGGTTAGCGATTGTAGCGATTTTGATATTTCCTTGTCTACAAAATCAGATTTCAAAGTGTTCCAAAAAGAACTTTGAATTTTGATTCATCTGACCACAGAACAGTTTTCCACCTTGCCACAGGTCTTTTACTTTTTTAAGAGTTACTATAACCTTGGACCAGAAAAATTATTATTCCTTTTTTATTTATTGGGTTTGTGTTTAAATCAGATGGTAAATTATGTGTTGCTTGCTGTTGCATCTTGAATGTAATATTAAGAGCAGCTATGGAGAGATGCAGAGAGCTATTATGCAAGAAATAGTTACACCCCTTCTGTACTCCAACCCCTCCTTAAAACTAAGTTGACATACTTAACATGACTTAAACGCACTGTAGCCTACTGTATCAGAAGAATCTCTCGTGAGAAGACATGGCAAAAACTCTGGTAAGAACTTTTTTATGCTTTTTATTCTGTTCTTTTTTCATGATTTCAGTAAAAGTTGTTATTCATGGGGGAGAGAGTTTCTCCCTATCCATAAGCACTAACACAGAAACACTCAATAAAGCACTGGTGCAAGTAACTTCCTAATGTAATCCTTCAATTGTTAAATTATAATTATATATAAAAAGTTAATGTAACACTTTACTTGACGGGTGAGCAGTAGCAGGTTTCATAAAATACTAACAAAGCATTCATGACTGTTTCATAAGACATGGTTCCACCTTCATACACAACCCTTCATAAATGTGAAAGTTAGAATGCCGATAACCTATCAAAATGAAAGTCCAGTGGTCTCAAAGCAGCACTGCCATCTATGTTTGTCTGATCATGTCATATCTGAATATTTCATGAATATTTCATGAATAAGGAAGTCTACTTTAAATGTCACTTTACTATACAGGTTGTGAAGTATTCATAATCACTTATCTGAGTTTAGGGCATTAGGGCATGCCCACTAACACATACCTAATAAATGCCTGCAGTGACTTGTAAGGCATGTGTTAGGCAACATTAATCATTTGTTAAACGTGTATTCACAAATGTCTTCATGACTAATTAGGCCTTTATTCTTGATATAATCTTAATAATGCCCTAATTAGCCTTCATCTCTACTTAGTAAGTATTAGTATACCAAAATAGAACATGTAACCCACTATACTGTCTGACTCTGAATAAATCCAGAAGAATTCCTGACTAGTAAGCACTGCATAGGTATTGATGATGATGTGCTTCCAGCAACCTGGGCAGTGACATACTGTACAGCAATGACGTTGAGCTACAGTATATACTTGCTTATTATGACCGCCGCTGCGTAGCAAAAAATAAATTATATTTTTATTAATAATTTCATTGATTGCAGCTGCAAGGTAAAATAGTTTAGTTAAGTCACAGTCAGTTATTTTGGCCGAGTACAGAGCTGGTCGAGTAGTATTCCAGCTGCGTTACCACCTGTACAGCACAGGATGTGGCGACGATCCCATTGAAGGTTGGCGTAGCAGCTAGCTAGCGGCGACGATCCCACTGAAGCAGGGACGATCCCACTGAAGGTTAGCATAGCAGCTAGCTAGCGGCGACGATCCCACTGAAGCAGCTAGAAGTGGCGACGATCCCACTGAAGTTTGGCGTAGCAGCTAGCTTCAGTGGGATCGTCGCCGCTTCCTGTGCTGTTCACTGATGGTAATGCGGCTGGATTAATTACTACTCGGCCAAAATAACTGACTGTGACTTAACTAAACTATTTTACCTTGCAGCTGCAATCAATGAAATTATTAATAAAACTGTAATTTATTTAATATTTTTGCTTCATTTATTCATTGCCAACCACTCCACCCAAGCGGTACTGACTGGTCACAGGCATTTCCATACTTGTGACACATATAAGATGCCCGCCGGCACTGACCTCGGATGAGGCAAGTTTCATTCAATAATTCGGGACTTCATTCAATATATTCGGGGTTTCATTCAATATATTCGGGACTTCATTCAATACATTCGGGACTTCATTCAATATATTCAGATTTTCATTCAATATATTCGGGACTTCATTCAATATATTCAGGGTTTCATTCAATATATTCAGAGTTTCATTCAATATATTTGGGACTTCACTCAATATATTCGGGACTTCATTCAATACATTCGGAGTTTCATTCCATATATTCAAGGTTTTCTTTCATTCAATATATTCGGAGTTTCATTCAATATATTCGGGACTTCATTCAATATGTTCAAGGTTTTCTTTCATTCAATATATTCGGAGTTTCATTCAATATATTCAGGACTTCATTCAAATATTCAAGGTTTTTTTCCTGAATGGCTTGCCATAGTGCTCATATACTGTATAACTACATACACACAAGCACACATGCGCACGGGTACACACACACACACACACACACACACACACACACACACACACACACACACACCACACTACATACTGTACACACAAGCACACATGCGCACGGGTACACACACACACACACACACACACACTCTTATACTTGTACACAAAAGTAAACTCACTCATGCAGACACACATTTATAACATGAGAGAGATACAAACAAGTTGACAAGCATCATATATATGCAGAGAATATGCAGAACTGAGCGGCGGTCATATTTTGTACCGCCATGCGGTACATCTAGTTCTACAAGTGTTCTTCCACTATTCTGGATTTATTCAGACAGTATACTAGCGGGTTATACATGTTCTATTTTGTTAGGTACTACTACTTAGAGATGAAGGCTTTGGGCAATATTAAGATTATATCAAGAATAAAGGTCTAATTAGTCATGAACAAGACATTTGTGAATACACGCCTAACAAATGATTAATTATGCTTAACACATGCCTTACAATGCACAAATAGAGGCATTAATTGGGTGTTGCCTTAAAATGAAGTGTTACCATAAATTTTGCCTTGCCTTGCCTATAGCCTAGACCATACTGTAAACTCAAACTTACAACAATATATTTTTCACCCTAAAATAAAGATTCTTGTTTAAAATCCTTGTCGATAAGACTTTATTCATCCTATAGCAAATTCACTATAGATGAACATTGAACATTTTTTCATATACTGTATATAAATTAACTATTTGAAACATGACATTTCTAAATTCTTTCCTTTGATCCTATAAAATTATATTGTATGGGATAGATGCCACTTACATGTAGCTGTGAGTCAGTGTGCAAAATACAGGGTTTGCGGGGCATTTGATTATTTTCACGCTTTCTTATTTTCACATTGTCTTTTTACAGATATGTGCTCCACTGTATGGCCTGTAAGTACAGAAATGTAGAGATCATTTCTTCCTGTGTTTACCCACAGTGCTCCATTAGCTTCAGTAGTTTAGACTTGCCAGAATGTGGTTTAGACTTGCCAGTAGGTTAGACTTGCTAGAATGTGGTTGAGACACAGTGTGAGTATTTAACCATTTCTTGGTATGATCAGGGTGTTGTGAGTATTAAGGTGACTACAGACCAAAGATCTACAACGAGACGGGCTGCAATGTTGTTAAGACCAGCAACGTTCTAAAACTCTGAAACTGCAATTTGACCATTTAAATCTTTTGTGACAGCTTGAAACTGCTTGCGATTGATCCACACTGCCGCAACTGCTCTCTAAAACCACATTGTCTCGGATATTCAGTCTATAATGTTCTTTAGGCCTTTGATTACCTGTGATCTCCATGTTTTTTTTTTTTTTTTTTTTTTTTTAAATTGTCCATTACTTTGCATGTTTAATGTGAGTTCATATTCTGCAGGTGTGCTGCAATAGTGTCATTGATAAGACCTTATGGATGTGAAGGTAAACAGCTCCACTAATGTCTGTCCTAAGTGTATGTGTGTGTGTGTATGTGTGTGTGTGTGTGTCTGTAGGTCTATTTTCCAACCAAGGCTTTGGCTTTGCCAATTTGTAGTTCTGAACAGAAACAGTAATTAAAAGTTTTTAGTTTTGGGTCTTACCATAAAAATTGTCATTCCCGAATTACAAAAAAAAACCTAGAAATTGTAATTCCATGGAAATTACATAGTGCATGCAAAACGTAAAAAAAAGTTTCATGAAAGTGACATTTTTTGCATAAACATCTGATAAGAGAAAAAAAAAACATGATATAGTTGCTAAACCATTGAAGTTGATGCTAATGCATTAAGTAAGTAAGATAAGTATAGTAACTAAGTAAGATACTGATAGGACTACTGTATGTATGTAATATATTAAGTAAGATATGGTGGTTGCCATGCTGGTTGCTACATTGAACATGTTGGTTGCTATGTTGTTTGCTAGGTCATTATTGTGGAGGTGGTTTCCAAGACAT
The DNA here is from genome assembly GCA_027497455.2 of Sardinella longiceps. Taxonomy (NCBI): domain Eukaryota; kingdom Metazoa; phylum Chordata; class Actinopteri; order Clupeiformes; family Clupeidae; genus Sardinella; species Sardinella longiceps. Next base: position 1,920 of record JAODXP020010195.1, on the reverse strand, counting down.
TACAACGGTGCTGGAAGGTGTTGCTAAGGCGGATATGGTGGTTGCTATGCTGGTTGCTACGTTGGTCATGTTGGATGCAATGTTGATTGCTACGTCATCAATGTGGAAGTTGTTCCTAAGAAGTTTCAAGTTTGCGTAAGGTTGTTGCTAGGGCGTTGCTTAGGCGGACATAGTGTTTTTTATGCTGGTTGCTACGTTGATCATGTTGGATGCAATGTTAATTGCTAGGTCATTATCGTGGAAGTGGTTCCCAAGGCATTGCAAGGGCGCTATAAACTGTTGCTAAGCTGTTGCTAAGGTGGATATGGTGGTTGCTACGTTGATCATGTTGGATGCAATGTTGATCCTAGGTTGTTCCTAAAAAATTGCAAGGTTGTTGTTAGGGCGTTGCTAAGGCGGACATGGCGGTCGTTATGCTGGTTGCGACATTGATCAACATGTCTGTTGCTCTGCTGGTTGCCATGTTCGTAATGTTGGGTGCTATGCTGAGTGCTTAGTCATCATTGTCGAAGTGGTTCTCAAGACGTTACAATGGTGCTGGAACCTGTTGCTAGGCCGTTGCTAGGGCGGATATGCTGGTTGCTACAGTATGTTAATCATATTGATGTCAGCTCATTAATGTGGAAGTTGGTGCAAAGGATGAAAGTTGCATTTACAGTTGATAGAAGAAAAAGTAGATATTGTGAGACGCGGCCTTTGGCCGTGTCCAGTGCTACCAATAGTGGATATTGCAAATGATGATGAAAGGTTGATAGTAGAATTGTTGAAAAAAAGAAGAAAAATCTGAAGGAAGACCAACAAGCTGCAAAGAAGTTGCAAAAAAGTTGAATCGTATGATAGTTGGATGATTACAGATTGTTACAATAGTTAAAGTAGTAGAAAAAGATGGCCTTTGGCTGCGTCAATTGGTTGATTGTTGATAGTTGCATAAAAAGTTGCTGATTGTAAAGTTGTTTAAAAATGTAGAAAAAGTTGATTTAATGCAGCTGATAATACTTTATAGTTGAAATAGAATTCTCATGCAAATAAAGTTCCGACTGCCAGCAGAAGGAGTGGAATGTTTACAGTAAGTGGCTAACCCCCCAGTCAGACTAGCGACTAGCGACTTGAGCTACGCGACCAGTTTCCATTCATTATCAATGAGAGCAAGCGACCAGCGATAAGTCGCCTGGTGGGCGGGCCCAGAATAGACTTCAAGGCTATTATATGCAAATGATGAGTGATGCGACTCGGCGACAGCCAATGCGAGTGAAGCCGAGGTACTCTGAACGAAAGTTTCTCCCGCTTGCAAGATGGCGGTGCTAACGACAACGATCTCAAACTTGGCCACAAACTAAAAAGTTAGGGATTTATGACTTCATATTTTGGAAATCGAGGTATCAGTGTTACTAACAACATCAGAAAGTATTAGTTTCATACACAAAAAATACCTGTGTGTTGATGTACGATTTTCTACCAAGTACCTAAGTTAGCAACATGCTACCAACGAATCACAGCCCTGAGTCACGCCTCCTCAGCGACCTGAGTCGCTTGGATTTGTAGCTAGTCTGACTGGAGGGTAAGGTGACAACAATGGCAAATAGAATGCAGAGTTCCTCCATTCATTTCAATGGGACTTTTTTTCGCTCGTTTATCGCCGATAACGCAAAAAGTATAAAAGTTGCAAAAACAAAAAGTAGAAGCAACACTCACCAATTGCAGAGCTACGCAACGGTGTTTGAATGAAGTTGATATGTTGAACGGTTGATGCTGAATTAATCGCAGAAAAGTGTGAGGAATAAAAAAAATAAGAAGAAGAACTAATGGAATAACAATATAGTGCATTGCTTTGCATGCACTATATAAAAAAAAAAAAATTGCATGTGTAGAAGCAATCAGAATTAGTTCCAACCAGTACAACAACTTAGCATAGCCTAAACC
>JAODXP020010194.1:10000-17579 GCA_027497455.2 Sardinella longiceps | reverse complement strand
TGTGTGTGTATAGCTGCTGCCATGACTGTAGCACTCCTATGCGGTGCATTTCTCCTGTAACGTGTGTGTGTGTGTGTGTTATATTGTCGGTGCCATGACCATACTCCGGCACTCCGGCACATTTGGTGGCGTTCTCCTGTAATATGTGTGTGTGTGTGTGTTGTGTGTGTGTGTGTGCTATATAGTCGATGTCATGACCGTAGTACTCCGGTGCATGCGGTGGCGTTCTCCTGTAACGCCAGGCTACTGAGCATGCTCCTGGACGCCGGCGGAGATCTCAGACTTCACAACGTCAAAGGTCAGCGACCTCAGGACTGGGCCACCGCTGGAGCACAGCCTAACAGCCGCAAGGTGTGTGTATTTGTGTGTAATATTCCTCTTGTGTGTGTATGTGTAATATTGGTCTTGAGTGTGTGTGTGTGTGTGTGTGTGTGTGTGTAATATTGCTCCTGTGTGTATGTGTGTGTGTGTAATATTTTCCTGCTTGTGCTTGTGTGTGTGTGTATGTTGAGCATAAGCACCTAACTTCTATCCTGATGGCAGTGTGTGTGGTACTGCTGTTTACGGTACATAGATGAGTCTGACAAACTTGTGATGTGTGTGTACATGTGTGTGTTGTGTGTGTGCGTGTGTGTGTGTGTGTGTTTGTGCGTGTGCTTGCATGTGTGTGTATGTGTGTGTGTGTGTGTGTGAGTGTGTGTAGATGCTGGAGTTCCTGCAGAGCTGCATGTCTCAGATGCAGTGTTTGGTACAGCAGCGGTTGCCGGGGGACACGGGTTGCACCCCCCTGCTCTAAGATGCTCCTCCGACCCCCTCCCTCAAAGACCTCATCAAATCAGGGTGGGCCACGTGTGTGTGTGTGTGTGTTGTGTGTGTGTGTGTGTGTGTGTGTGTGTGTCTGTGTCTGTGTCTGTGTTGCTCCTCCGACCCCCCTCCCTCAAAGACCTCATCAAATCAGGGTGGGCCGTGTGTGTGTGTGGGTGTGTGTGTGTGTCTGTGTGTGTGTGTGTGTGTGTGTGTGTGTGTGTGTCTGTTTTGCTCCTCCGATCCCCCTCCCTCAAAGACCTCATCAAATCAGGGTGGGCCGTGTGTGTGTGTGTGTGTCTGTGTGTGTGTGTGTGTGTGTCTGCTTTGCTCCTCCGACCCCCCTCCCTCAAAGACCTCATCAAATCAGGGTGGGCCGTGTGTGTGTGTGGGTGTGTGTGTGTGTGTGTCTGTGTTGTAGGAGGCCTGATTGGTGCTTCAGTAAATGTACTGTATGTGTGTGTGTGTGTGTGTGTATTTCTCCTGTGTTCCAAGTAGGTCTGATCTGTGTGTGTGCGTGTGTGTGATACTGCTCCTGTGCTGTACGAGGTGTAATTCACCTCTGTGTGTGTGTGTATGTGTGTTTAGGGGGTCTGATAGGTGCTTGCATAAGTGTGTGTGTGTGTGTGTGTGTGTGTGTGTGTGCATGATCTGATCCACCTCTGTGTGTGTGTGTATGTGTGTTTAGGTATTGTAAGCAGGTCTGATCCACCTCTGTGTGTGTGTGTGTGTGTGTGTGTGTTATGTATGTGAGAGAGAGTGAGTGTGTGTGTGTGTGTGTATGCGTGTGTGTGTGTGTGTGTGTGTGTGTGTGTGTTGTAGGGGTTCTGATGTGTGTCTCAGTAAGAAGAGCAGCAGCCGGAGTGGACCCTGGGGCTCAGTGCCCTGCTTTGGCTTTGGGAAGGTCAGCACAACACACACACACACACACACACACACACACATACACACACACACACTCACTCACTCTTTCACATACATAACACACACACACACACACTCTCTGACATATATAACACACACACACACTCACTCTCTCTCACATACATAACACACACACACACACACTCTCTGACATATATTATATTGGCTTTGGGAAGGTCAGCACAACACACACACACACACACACACACACAGACACTCACTCTCTCTCACATACATAACACACACACATACACACACACACACACACTCACTCTCTCTCACATACATACACACACACACACACACACACACACACACACACACACACACACATACACAGACAGACACTGTTCATTTGAACCTGCAACTTTCAATATATACTGCAACCTGCTACTGGTGTGTGTGTGTGTGACCCCTGTGTGTGTGTGTGTGTGTGTGTGTGTGTGTGTGATCAGTTGCGTGTGGAGCAGCGGGGTCAACCCATGGGGCTGCTGGCGTGTGTGCCCCTGGTGTCCGACGTCGAGCTCACACTTCAGGAGGACGAACCGCCCACCGTCTTTATGCTAGAGGACTACACACACATGAGCAAGTAAGATATACACACACACACACACACACACATCACCGTCTTTATGCTAGAGGACTACACACACATGAGCAAGTAAGATACACACACACACACACACACACACACATCACAGTCTTTATGCTAGAGGACTACACACACATGAGCAAGTAAGATACACACACACACACACACACACACACACACACCATCACAGTCTTTATGCTAGAGGACTACACACACATGAGCAAGTAAGATACACACACACACACACACACACACACAGACTCACACATCACCGTCTTCGCGCTGGAAGATCACAGACACGAGTAAGTAAGCAATTAAGATACACACACACACACCACTGTCAGAGACATGCACATACAAGCGGTTTTGTATGGCTGATGTTGTTCACTGTGTGTGTGTGTTGTGGTGTGTGTGTGTGTGTGTGTGTGTGCGTGTAGCTCCAGCTGGAAGGGTTGCAGGGTGACTGTGAAGGACCTCCTCCCGCACACACCCAGTGAGGCAGGGAAGACACACACCTACCAGGACCTTCTGCTCAGGGAACAGGACTACTGCAGGTCACACACACACACACACACACACACACACACAGCTACACATCACGTGTCATTTTCGAAGACCAGACACGCAAGCAAGTAAAATACACATACAGTACACACTCACACACACAGCCCAAACACTATATCAACATTTAGTAACCAGTATGCAATAGGGTTGGGACTTTTCAGAAATTTTCATGTTCGATTATTCAGAAAGTTAACAAACAGTTAATCGATTATTTGCGAAAAAAAAAGACGTCATTTGCCCACTTTCAGAGCCATAGTCTACATACATGGGTTTGCGCCCATCTTCCCCACGCAAATTAATGTTAAAAAAACGCACATAAAATGACTTATATTTCTCCAAAGTTATTAAGGAAATACAGCATTTTGGCCTTCCGCAGCATGAGAGCGAAAGGATCAGTGTGCATTAAGGTGCGAACTTGCACCACATCAACCGTGTAGACCTGGTTGCGATGTTTAGGGATTTCGTGAAGGAATTGGCCGTCAGTTATTAGAGCTCTAATGTAGCTTTTGTTTATGCTGTTAAAGGATAGGTTCGGTTTTTAACACATTTAGCCCCTTTTCTAGAGTGTCTAGGGTAGAGATGTCCCGATCCGATATTAAGATCGGATCGGCCGCCGATATGAGCAAAAAATGCATATCGGGATCGGATCTGCAAGCGCAAAAAATGCCGATCCAAACTCCCGATCCATTTTTTTTCTCGAAATCCGTTCCGGTTTTCCAGCGCACCGCGCAGCGCGTTATTCAGATAATCCATTCCAGTTTTTGCTGTGTGTTTCCCTACCATCCGGTCCGCATTTTCCAGCACAGGAGCAGGCTGACACCTGAGCATGTCGAGATGCTTGTCTTTGTAAAAAAGAATCTCCCCATCATGCTGGGGCTGCATGCAGGGCAAACAGTTGGAATTGAAGGGAGTGTGTAGATGGAGATGAGGAGAGGAGAGGAGAGAGAAGGGAAGAGGAGGGGAGAAGAGAGGGGAGGAGATGAGATTGGGGAGTAGAAGGCATTTGCTTTGAAATAGTTTACTATACAGTATTTGCACTGTTTTGCACTGCTGTCTCCACTGTTTTGGTTTACACTTGTTCAAGAGCTCAGCACTGATGAGTTCAAGAGGACTTATGCTGTTAATAGACTGTTAAACTCAGGTTGTGTTTGCTTAATACAATGTACAATATGATCTGCACTTGTGGCTTAAAAGTTAAAAGGCTTGAAAGTAAAGTTGTGGTTATGCCATTTCTGTTTGCTATTTATCCAGGGTAGCCGCGGGGTCTTAAAAGTCTTAAATTAAATGTTCCAAAATTAAGGCCTTAAAAAGTCTTAAATTCCGTTGCAAAGTCTTAATTTTCAAAATTAAAGTCTTAAATATCATAAATGTACTACTTTCATAGTCAACCTTAATGCAGCGTCATAGAACTTCTCATTTTTTGGAGTAGCCTATTTGCAAACTTTGTGCCGACAGTCATTTTAAACAGGCTTCGGCGCTACCAGTGAGCCAACCTGTGAGCGCCTAGCATGCTGTATTCGCGTCATTGTATCAAGTGAAAACACGCTGGCAGCAGCAGCCCCCTCCTTCCCTCTATCTGTCTTGAGTGCGTCAGGTTATCAGCCTCATTGGGAAGGTAAACGGTCTTGGTGGGATATGAAAAACTGAGATTATGAATGAAGTTAGTAATAATGGTAGTAGCTAAACGACAATCTGTAAGATATTTGCCAGCTAGCTTGTGTTTGCTAGTCAATGTTATTTCAGTTGGAAAAGTTGACCGTGTTTTCGTCAAGCGTCCTTTTTTTTTTTTGACTCATCAAGAGCACACTGCAGTTTATGCGTGGTGGCTGCATGGTTTATTATGCCATACAGGCTATCACGCAAATTCAATGAAAGTAGCCTACAACTAAATTAGCAAATTGGATTAATCCAGATATTTGCCTGTTAATACAAAATGCTTATATCCTTGATATAGATAAATGCAACCAAAACTGAATTCCAAAAGATAAAACAACATTGCTGTAGCATTTGGCTATGGGCTGCAGTGCAGTCATATTGCACCAATATGTGAGCTTTATAAATAAGTGTAAGCTAAATTTATAATAAGTGTAAGCTAAATTTAAAGTGGCAGCAGCAAAAATGTCAACAGAGTAGGCTACGTGCTGTAGGCCAGTATGAATACCAGTTGTCAGATATACAATAAGTAGTATAAAAAGTACAAGAAAAGAGTAAAATAGCAATGATTATATTACTATATAAAAGAAAATGATTATGATTATGGTTACCTTAATTAAATAAGGTGAAAGGCAGGTGAAAGGCCAGTCATGATCAAAGAACAGAATTGTCAGGCAGTGATTTTTGTATTTAGGCCTATAGCTACATGAAATGTTTTTTTTTCATGAAGCCTTCAGCTTTCTGACTAGAAAAATAGGGGGAAATATTCAAAAGTGGGGTCTGTGACCCCCAGGAGGTCTGTGTTGGTGTAGTTAGCTAAACTTTACTTTTTGTTTGTTTCTGTCTTTAAAAGAAAAGTCTAGTTAACAAACCTTCTATTAATAAGACCTGACTCTACTAATTACTCTAGATTACATCAATATTGATGTGGTTTAATCAGCTGTATGGCTTTCCATGTTAAACTCTAGGTAATGTTGGGTCAGCCCACTGTGTTTCTGTAAGTTCTGTAAGGTTGAAACCCTCCAGTACCGATTGCGATTTTGGGCCGTTCAGGTCTTAATTTTCTTTGAAGTGGTCTTAAAAAGGTCTTTAAAAAGTCTTAAATTTGTGGTGGTCAAACCTGAGGAAACCCTGTTATCATTTTGTTTATTTTGTGTTGATTTATTGAATAAATAGGTGAATAAAGAGGTCAGTTTCTCGTTACCAACTAATGTGTATTATTCAAATGTACCTAATTCAGCTGGCTAGTTATTATCAAGAGTAAAACCCTTTTCAACGTGAGTCTGACAACAAAGTAAGTTGGTTAAATGACTTAAAACTTTAATACATGCTCAGCTAGGCCAGTATCGGTATCGGGAGATATCGGTATCGGATCGGAAGTACAAATAAATATCGGTATCGGATCGGAAGTGCAAAATCCTGGATCGGGACATCTCTAGTCTAGGGTGCAATAGAACGATTGACACCAAAATTTGGATGATTGGTCCTGTCTCGAGTATACGGCTATTTCAGAACCCCCCCTTCCTGCTTCATACAGGCTAGCTTTGTGCATGTCTGACAATGTTCCCTAAAACCACCTAAAACATTGTTATTTTCAAATATGCTACTCACCGAGTCATCAGTGCTGTTATATGGGCATGCAAAACAATTCTCGTCGTGAAAAAACATTCCTGTCGTGTTTTATTTAGCATTTTGAAAATCCTGGAACTATTTTCTCCGACATCTCACAGCCGCCTATAAACTTCCGCTGTACGTTTGAACGTGAAGAGTTGCTCAGCTTGTGAAAAGTCTACAGCTAAGCGTACAGCGGAAGTTTATAGGCGGTACTTTTATCCAGAGCTTAATGACGTCCCAGATTGTGAAATAAGAATCCAGCTCTTGGCTAGATTTGTCACAATGTTTTGAATGCAGCATAGGCTATCATGAGCATTTTTGAATGCACGACGAAATATGGAACTTTTCTGACCAAAATTGCCAAGGGATAACAGCTGGCGATAGGAAGAACTTTCACATAGTTTTGTTCAAACTCAGGACAAGCGGGCGGGCGAGCAAGGCACACAGGTATGCATATTCCAGTGGATCACAAGTTCATGCTTTCCGAGGCAGAGACAATTATTATAAAAAAAAAATTGACGCGCTCTGTAATAGCAGTAGCCAAGTAGGCTACGTTAAATAACGAATAACATTTTTTTCTCAAATTACGTAGGCCTAATAAGCAGTAACCAATTTATCAACAGCATGCCTGTTTCCCTTCACATCGGAGAAAACATCGCGACTAGGCAATGCACACATACTTTTTGCCAAACTCGCCTTTTAAATGACGTTGGTAGGTAACAGTGTCACTGTAATTGCATTGAAATTTATAAGCTATAGGCCCATGTTTCTTGAGAAATGGTCCCACACTGCTATTCTCCTCCTAACCTCCTTCACCTCTCCTCGCTGTTGCGCAATAGCGTACCGGAAGATGTAGCTGCTCTAATGCGCAATAAATTAAACGATTATTCGCCAAGCTTTAATTTTTATTCGAACAAGCCTTAACAAACAAATAATCGATAATCGATTATTCATTAACAACCCTAGTATGCAAACACTAGTGTTTTCAATTAATTAATTAATTAATTAATTATGTATGTATTTATTTATGTATGTATGTATGTATGTATGCATGTATGTACAGTATGTATGTATCGGATCCCCATTAGCTGGGACAAACGTCAACGCTATTCTTCCTGGGCTCCGGAAAACAAAAAAAATCAATTCCATGATGATTAGACACAAATATAACTATATTAACACTAAGAGAAAAACAACACTACATATGAACAATAGTGTTCAGAGACAGGCTTTAAGTTGTTGAGTTGTTCCTCAGTGTTAAGGTATTCAGTTATTCAGGTATTCAGGTGTTCAGGTGTTAGTGTTCAGGTGTTGAGGTGTTAGTCAGTGTTCAGGTGTTGAGGAGTTAGTCGGTGTTCAGGTGTTGAGGTGTTAGTCGGTGTTCAGGTGTTGAGGTGTTAGTCAGTGTTCAGGTGTTGAGGTGTTAGT
>JAODXP020010194.1:0-5000 GCA_027497455.2 Sardinella longiceps | reverse complement strand
AGATGGATAGTTACCTGTCTGCCTTTGTATTTTTGCTATGTGTTGCCTTGCCATATTCATGTGTGTGTGTGTGTGTGTGTGTGTGTGTGTGTGTGGTGTCAGATGCGTTGCCGTGGGGATCTCTGACTCCGGGGGAGATTCGCCAGGAGCTTGATGAGGGGCGGGCTCTATCCCCCCACCATTCTGTTCCCGCCCCTTTTTACCAGCTGCTGCATCAAGGTCTACAGCCCCAGCCCTCTCACCGCCAGCTAACACTACAACAGCTACGATACACTCTCAGCAAGGTACACACACACACACACACACACACACACACACACACACACACACACACATGCATCAAGGCCTGCAGCCCCAGCCCTCTCACCGCCAGCTAACACTACAACAGCTACGATACACTCTCAGCAAGGTACACACACACACACACACACACACACACATGCATCAAGGTCTACAGCCCCAGCCCTCTCACCGCCAGCTAACACTACAACAGCTACGATACACTCTCAGCAAGGTACACACACACACACACACACACATACACACACACATGCAGTAAGGCCTACAGCCCCAGCCCTCTCGCCGCCAGCTAACACTACACAGTATCTCACACACACACACACACACACACACACACACACACACACACACACACACACGCACGCACATAGCCTAGCCTCACCAGCTAACATGTGTCTACAGTAAGGTACAGTATCAGTATCACACACACACTCACTCTCCGTGTTGATACTTCTGATGGTGCATGTTGAGATGCTAGGTGCAGCTATGATTTGTACGTATCTGTTTTTTTTTTTATCTGTGTGTGTGTGTGTGTGTGTGTGTGTGTGTGTGTGTGTGTGTGTGTGTGTGTGTATTTAGGAGATCTCAGATATGACAGGAGGTATAAGCAGCGCTCTAAGCCCGACTAAGAAACTTCACGAGTCCTTAAATCAGAGTGAGTTTTCAGTCTTCCCATATTCCATCTCTCCCATTCTCCTCTCCATTTCTCTCTGTCTTTCTCTCCCTCTCACTCTCTCTTTCTCTCTCTCCTTCCACTGCAGATTCAATTTCTGGTTTCGTTCCTCGCTACACTTGTTGCTTTTGTTGTCCGTCTACAAAGTCAGTTACTTCCATCACTCTTGGTTCCTTCATTGCTTGCAGTCTGAATGTGCAGTTGGCTTGCGCAACCACGTTCAGAAATGAAGCACTGTTGATGCAAGGATTAAATTAAATGTCTTATCTATCAAACACAATCAAACTTCTATCAATGTTTTGGGACAGAGCTGGGCAGAATAATCAAAGCTCGCCACCTTCAGCCTCCTGATTTTTCTGGGCTCAAGAGTTGAGGAAATTTCCTCCTTGGCCATACCGACTTGATCGCGAAATTTCAGCGACAGGAAGTATGGGTGGGCCCAGGCTACGTGAGGTTAGGAGTTTTTGATGAAAATGAAACTGTAACCCCCCCCCCCCTCTTTACTCTCTCTCTCACTCCCCCCTCTCCCTCCAGGCACTTGTGTCCAGCAGCGCTCTGTGGAGTGTGAGATCCAGCAGCAGCTCAGACAGCTGGACCACATGCTGCAGCAGGAGGAGCAGAGAGGAGGAGAGGAGAAGAGGGGGATACAGAGAGGAGGAGAGGAGAGGGGGATACAGAGAGGGGGAGAGGAGAAGAGGGGTAGGACCTCTGGCAGGATGGACAGAACAACAGAGCAGAGGAGAGCAAGAGGAGTGAGGGAGCACAGAGGGTCCCAAAGAGGAGGAGAGGAGAGGAGAGAGGTGAGGAGAATCAGTATGATTCTCAGGAGGAAGAACAGAGAGGAGGAGGAAGAAGAGGATGGAGGGAGCGAGACGACGGAGGTGGAGGAGGGGAGCATCACCAGCAGCAGCAGCTCCTTCACGGAGAAATGGAGTGAGAGAGATCGCGGGGAGGAAAGTGACTTCTCCATGGGGGCGGGGCCTGGTCGCCGTGGCAGCGATGCCTCCTGTCCGCCGCATGCGCTCACTCTTGACGACTGGAAGACGCCGACTGCCCCAGACAGCAGCTCCGAGGACGTGGGGCCAGACCCAAGGTCAAGGTCAGCGCCGCAGGGGTCAAGGTCACACTCTGCCTCAAGGTCGAGGTCAAGGTCACCCTCTGCCTCAAGGTCACACTCAGTCTCAAGGTCACGGTCAGGCTCAGGCCCTGATTGGACGTCGGAGGCCATGAGTTCCATCGTGTTGAACCAACAGGTGTGTCGCGTGCTGCTGGACGAGTGTGAGCACAGCCTGGAGACGGCCCAGCGACACACACACACACCCCATCACACACACACACACTCACTCTCACACACACAGCTGCTGTCACACACACACTCTCAGCTGCTCCAGGGCTACGACGAGGTGGACGGACCTGGCCAGGCCATGAACTCAGATGGCACAGGTGTGTTGTCAGGTGTAGTGGGGTTAATCTTAGGTAGCACAGGTGTGTTGTCATGGGCGGTGGAGCTCAAGAGTTCAGGTAGCACAGGCAGAGAGGGTTAAAGCAGTTTGTTAAGTAGTTTGTTCCTGGTTTGTTAAGTTCCTGGTTTGTAATGGGGAGGGGGGCAAAAGTTGAGCACTCATTGGCTGATAGAATTTATAAAAAATCTTTTCTTATTGTGATGTAATGCATTTATACAGACAGGTAGTACTGTAGTTTACTCCCATTGAAATATATTTTGATACGACATGTTGGTCATTATAGGCTCTTTGCACATAAACTTTTTAAATGATGCTCACTTATTTCTGGTTACATTGACTGCATAACAATAGTAATGAAATAAAACTCACACACACTTAGATTTGCACATTTTTTGGCGCAGGTGTAGTGGTGTCGGGAGCGGTGGGTCCTCCTCCCAGCTACTCCCCGCAGGTGAAGGGTTCTGGCTGGAGCCACATGGGGGCGCTATTGGGGCCGCTCTGGCTGGGGGAATTCCCCTCACACTCAGACGCCTCGCTCAGCATGTGCACCGCCACCGCCAACCTCACACACACACAGGTAATAACCACAACACACACACACACAGGTACGCACCACAACCCACACACACACACACACACACACACACACACACACACACACACACACACACACACACACACACATAGGTACGCACCACAACACACACATACACACACACACACACACACACACACACACACATAGGTACGCACCACAACACACACATACACACACACACACACACAGGTACATTACACTGCTCAATACACACAGAAAGGTACACACTGCAACTACTGACCTCCCACAGGTGTGTGTGTTTACTCTTCAGGTATGTGTGTTGTGTTCTTTCAGGTTGGTGAATCTGACTCCAGAATGTTGAGCACAAGTGGCAACCGCAGACGCAGGTAAGACATCACAAGCACACTTGTTGACTGGTCCCGTACCTGCTAATACATACTGTATGTACAGCCACACACACACTTACCTTACGTTCACACTGCATCCGTCCGTTGACGGACGACGGGGGAGGGGTCTGACGGAGGGGGGAGTCAATTCTCTCAATCCCGATTGGTTTGACGGATCCGTCGCCAGCTAAAAAGTTGAACATTTTTCAACTTTTTGACGGACGCAACAGAGCTGTTTTGACGGACGAACCCACAATGCATTTCGCGAAAGCTCCATTCAAAGTCAATGAGATCCGTCAACGGACGGATGCAGTGTGAAAGCCCTGTTACACTGTCAATCACACACTTGGTGGAATGATCTTTGTGCATGTGTGTGTGTGTGTATTTGTGTGTGTCTGTGTGTATTTGTGTTTGTGTATGTATATTTGTGTGTGTGTGTGTGTGTATTTGTGTGTGTGTGTGTGTTGTCTCCACAGCTCCACCACCCTGTCTGCTGACTCTGAGGATGAGCCCCCCTGGTGGCCAGAGCCCCTTCCTCTCCCCCACGGCCCCGCTGGACCAGTGAGTGACCGAGTCTGAGACCAGGGGGTGTCTCTAGCTTAGAAAATAATTGCCCATATCTGAACTAAACTGATGAGAGTCAACATTAGAGCGATCACACCCACCAAACTGACAAACGTCAAAATTGTTAACAACTAGGACGACAAAAGTGTCAAGAGACTTTTGAGCAAGGATCAAAATGAATAGCTGGTAGCGGGTAGATTATCAGACAGAAAATACTGCTGTACTATTGAATGGCTATATTTAAAGAATAATCTTTCTCCCTGCCCCTCGATCTCCCTTATACACACACACACACACACACACATAGGCGAGGTGGCAGAGTTGGTGTCACGGATGGCGTGTGGACGACTGGGCTCATGTATGGCCCCACCCATCAGCAGTGAGAGTGAGGAGCATGAGGAGGGGCTACTGAGAGGCCACACCCCATCCCGGGCCCAGGCCCCTCCCAATCGCACCTCCCAGCACGACATGAAGCTGGAGAAGATCTTCAAGAGCTTTGCAGGTGAGTCCTCGTCAGCATAGGTGCAGCATACATGTACTGTACTACCAAAGATCATGGAATACTGAGCAAGATAAGGCATCATAATACATTTCAATGGGAGCAAACTGGAATACTTCCTGTCTGCATAAATGCATTACATCACAATAAGAAAGATTCTTTAAGTCTGCATAAATCATTACATCACAATAAGAAAACATTCTTTAAGTCTGCATAAAGGGGATTTTTCCCCCTCCCCCTTGCAAAAATAGAACCAGGAACTGAACCAGCGTTGACACCTCTCGCTCCGCTTGAATCCTCTCTGGTACTACTACTTCAGAGGGTAACTACTGTACTCTACTGCTGGAGATGACTAGAGTTGGGACTTTATAGAAATGCATAAAGTTAATGAACAATTAATCAATTATTTGCTACAAAAAAAAATAAATAAAAAAAATAGCTGTCACTTGCCCAATTTCAGAGCCATAGGCTATACACGGGTATGTCCCCATCTTCCCCACACAAATTAATGTCAAATACGCACACAAAACAACATATTTCTCCAAAGTTACAGCTT
>JAODXP020010193.1:0-16567 GCA_027497455.2 Sardinella longiceps | reverse complement strand
AGTAATGTGAAGGAAAACTCGGACAAGAGCATGTCTTTAGCCGACAGGCATGTTTACTGAACTGACTGTTTCTTGCCACTGTACAGGTACATAACCAGCCTCTGGTACGGAACGCCCAGAGGACCATAACATACCACATCTCCCCTTCCCCAAAGTAGTGGTAAAATCCTAAAACAAACATGGACTACTAAATAGACAAAATAGCATTTCAAAACTTTCAATTGTTCTGTCTTACTGAACATAGTCTTTAAGCCACGCTGGTGCCTTCACCTCCCTCCTTGGAAGAACCCTTTCCACCTTCTCCCCTCCCCCACTTCTGGTTCTGCTGCCTGTTCTGCGTCCCCCACAGTCTGTGTAGGGGTTTGTATGTCTGGTAAGGGTCTGAGGTGTGCCTTGTTTCTCCTTATCTCTTCTGAATCAGTCTCCACCACATAAGAACGAGGAGTGTCTGCTTCTCTCAGCACCGTAGCAGGCTCCTGGGTGTTTGTAATCCAGACCCGCTGACCTGCTTGTAGCTCTGGTCTGGCCCCCGCTCTATGTCTTTTGTTATAGGCCAGTGTCTGTGCTTGTTTTAACTCTTTGTCCTTGTCTGCAAAGTTCTTTTGGTTTGGCCATTGTGGTTTGAGTTGACCAGGTGAGACAGGCAAGGGTGAACGCAGCCTTCTGCCCATTAGGAGTTCAGCCGGTGAAGGGCCTTGATGCAGCGGTGTGACCCGGTATGCCAACAGGGCCTTGTATGGGTCGGTGTTCTTCTTCAAGAGGCTTTTCACTGTCTGAACAGCCCTCTCTGCTTCCGCGTTCCCCTGGGCGAAATACAGGCTGCTGGTGATGTGTCTGAAGTCATAGTCTGTGGCAAAAGAGGAGAAAGAGCTAGAAGAAAACTGGGGTCCGTTATCTGTTATGAGTGTTTCAGGCACCCCATGTCTAGCAAAAATAGATTTCAGGCCATTAATTACCCCTGCTGACGTAGTTATAGGTGTCTTCATTATTTCAATGTATCTTGAATAGTAGTCTACTACCAGTAAATAAGAGTCATTTTGCCAGTAAAACATATCTGCCCCAGTTTTCTGCCAAGGCCGCTTAGGCAGCTCTGAGGCTATCATTGGCTCTGGGTGTAGGTGCTGGTGCTTAGCACATATCTCACACTGGGCCACACTTTTTGTGATTTGAGCACTCAGGCCTAACCACCACACAGACTGCTGAGCCCTCAGCCTGCATTTGGACATCCCCATATGTCCCTCGTGTAGTCTGGCAAGCATTTCATCTTGCAATGTCTCTGGAATGACAATACGTTGTCCTTTCATCAAAAGATCACCATTCATGTGTAACTCACCTTGGTGAACCCAATAAGGCTTCAGATGTTGTGGCAGCTCCTCTTGTCGTGGCCAACCTCTTTTGCACTGAAGGATCAGCTGACTGCACATGGCGTCTTGCTGCTGATGTTCAGCTATCTGCTGGAGTTTGGACTGAGATGCAGGTAAGTTATCACGTACTGTGTTAATGAAAATCTGTACTTCTCCTTCCATCTGTGTTTCTTCTGCTGTCAGTGGACGTCTTACCGGGGCCCTGGACAGCGCGTCTGCTGTGATAAGGGCCTTTCCAGGTACATGTACTATGTTGTATGTAAACCTAAGCAATCGCAGGCGGAATCGCTGAATTCTGGGAGGTAAGTCATCCAGTGCTTTTGTCCCTAACAGTGCGAGGAGGGGTTTATGGTCTGTTTCTATTGTGAACTGCAATCCAATGAGGTACGAGCTCAGCCTCTCACAGGCCCAGGTGACGGCCAGTGCCTCCTTTTCAACCTGGGCATATCGTTGCTCTGTTTCAGAAGGGCTCCGGGAAATGTAGGCAACTGGACGCCACCGCATGTTTTCCTCTCTGCATTAACACTGCCCCAAGGCCAAAGGACGATGCATCTGCCGACACTTTTGTCTTGGCTTGTGGTCTGTATTGAGCCAAGACTGTTGGTGATGTCAGCTCATTCTTGAGCTTGTCGAAGGCCGTCTGCTGCATGTCACTCCAAATCCAATCATTTTCTTTTACCAGCAGGTCTCTGAGCGGTTTGGTAGAATCTGCAAAGTGAGGAATGAATTTTGCAACATATGTCACCATCCCCAAAAACCGCCTAATGTCTGCTGTGTTCTGTGGGACAGGCATGTCTGTAATGGCTCTGATTTTCTCAGGGTCAGGTTCAATGCCTGCTGCACTGACTTTATGTCCTACAAACAGAACTTCAGACTGTGCAAAGGTGCATTTCTCATTTAATGTTAGTCCTGCCTCTTGAAATCGTGTCAGGACAGCTGTGAGCCGCTCATCATGCTCTGCTTTATCTTCTCCAGATACAAGGACATCATCTGCATGGCATATAACACCTTCAAGGCCGGCTAAGAGCTGGGACATGCGTCTTTGAAAATGTTCTGGCCCGGAGTTTATCCCAAACGGTAGCACATTGAAACAAAAACGGCCAAAGGGGGTAATAAAAGTTGTTAATTCCCTACTTTCTTGTGCTAATGGTATCTGCCAAAAGCCACTACGTGCATCCAATTTCGTGAAAAATCGTGCACCATTCAGCTGTGCTAATGACTGGTCCACCGAGGGCAAGATATGCCTTTCTCTGCACACACTTTCATTGAGCTTGGTGAGGTCAACGCAAAGTCTAATTTTGCCATTGGGCTTTGGGACTACTACTATCCCCGCACACCACTCAGTGGGTTTCTCTATCCTGGAGATGACTCCCATTTCCTCCATTCTTTTCAGTTCCTCTTTGACCTTTTCAGTTAGGGGTATCGGCACACGGCGGGGAGTTGTAAGGGCATAGGGGACAGCATCTTCTCTCAGGCGGATACGGTAGTCACCTTCCAGTTTCCCTAAACCCGTAAACACCTCTGGGAATTTCTTTTTGAATGTTTTCTCCGGGTCCCCATTCTCCTCCCGTGTATCAATTTCCTCCATTCGCTCAACAAGGTTCAGTGCTGTAAGTGCTGGTAAGCCCAACAGTGGCCTGGCCAAATTATCGATGACAAACACTGGCTGAGTGGAATTTTTGTCCTTGCCTTCAAGGCTGCATTGAATCTGCCCTACCACAGACAGCCTGGTATTATTTGGGCCATACAGTTTTTTGGGGGTGTGCAATAGTGGGCCGTCTCTTCTGTAGCTATAGAGTCTGGTTGGAATGGCGGTCACTGCTGCCCCTGTATCTAGTTTAAAGGAAACTACTGCCCCATTCATTTTGACATCTGAGTACCAGCCAATGCTGTCTGACTTCACCTCACCTAGGAACAGGCTGTCCTGACAGAGTTCCTCTTCGTCTGCCATCTCGTGTACAGGCTGCTTAGACCTGCAGACAGCTGCAAAGTGTCCTCGTTTGTGACATTTTCTGCATTCAGCCTCTTTGGCAGGGCAGTCTTTCCAATTGTGGGATGGAGCCCTCCCACATTTATGACACACAGACGATGTAGCATACTTGTTCTGCTTAGGCCTCTGTTGTGCACTGCCCTCTTTCTTATGAACAAGTGAAAGCGCATACATCTCTTCACTAGGCTCCTTATTGGGTGCTGGGCCACTCGCACCTCGCAGCAATCCCTGTTGTTGTTTCACAGTTTCACTTTGTCTGACTTTGTTTACAGCCGTAGTTAAAGTCAATTTTGCATCCATTTGCAATTTTTCGGAAAGGGTGACATCTCTTATGCCAACAACTATGCGATCGCGGATCAGTTCATCTCGGAGAGCCCCAAACTTGCAATAATCCGCCTGTTTGTGAACTGCAGTGATGAAGCTCTCGGCCGCTTCCCCCGGTTCTTGTTTACGCATGTTAAACTTCGCCCTTTCGAAAATTATATTGTGTTCTCCAATGAAATGGTTGTCAAAGCACTCTTTTACTTTCTTATAGATCAACTTTTCCCCCTCAGTTAGCTCTGACGCATTCAAGATATCCTCCGATTCATCTCCCATAGAATATATTAATGTGCTCACTTGAAAAGCCTCTGCCTTTTTATCCAACCCCGATACAACCCTGTACCTCTCGAATCGTCGGATCCATTTGGGCCAGTTTTGGATATCTCTGCAGTCAAACTTTTCTGGTGGGCTTATGCGAAACATCTCTCCAACATTGTTAACGTTAGCTGCAGCGGATTCTCCCGCGCGGTCTCCATCAGTGTTGGACATCGTTAACACGACTCAATAATTAATCTGTTTCTTCTCTATATGAAGTTGTTCTTGTGATGTTATTTGCGAGTACATGGGGAATGCAGCACAATGTTGAAAAGTCACCGCTTCTGACACCATGTAGTAATGTGAAGGAAAACTCGGACAAGAGCATGTCTTTAGCCGACAGGCATGTTTACTGAACTGACTGTTTCTTGCCACTGTACAGGTACATAACCAGCCTCTGGTACGGAACGCCCAGAGGACCATAACATACCACACAAACCATCACGCAAATCTATATTTACAAGCCTTGATATGGCATATGATTAGGCTTAGCCTAAACATATTTCAGTTGAATCCATTGTCAATCATATGATGTAGCCTATGTTTTGAAATGACCTCGAATTCGTGAGCCTATCATGCCAGATTGAAGAGCTCCGTGAGCCTTGTCAAGCGACTATTTGATTCTACCGCTCCAAAAAGACGATCGGACCAAACCAACTCATTTGGGAGGGGGGAACACATCTTATCTGATGTCCCATGCTGAGGTTGCATTCTCATATTCACGTGTTCCTTTATGCTCATATTTCAGATAACTTTAGGAGAATAAATAATTGTTCAATATTAATTTTCGTCTTAAGTAATGCTGGGGCAGAAAGGACCCTTGAAATTGATGGACCCTGGGCCCCCGCCCATAAAAACCATACATTAATCCGGCCCTGCTTGCATAGCTCCTCTTTAATTCCATCTACAGTACTTGGAGCCCCCTGTCCCCTTGGAGTAGGCTTAGACCTTATGTGTGCAGGGTTTAGAGAATGGCTGGAAGTTGTCACACAACACTCACCAGCATATTTTGAATATTGAGACTTTATAGTGTATCCTGATCTGCTTTTTGCCCTTTCCATGACGTTCCCACAGTTTTGCATTAAGGTTGTGCTGTGTCTGTTCCAGAGCAATTAACAGACAGTTGAGCTGTAACCTTAAAGTACAAGTTTTGTAAGTAAAATCAGTAAAATACAATGGACACAATTTTGTAACCTGTGTTACATTTCCACGAAGCACACATTTCTCTTCATCATCTCTTAACCTATCAGAACCAAATGTTTTTACAGTAGACAGTTCATTAACCAATGTTGCACAACACCAATATTGCACAAGTAACCTTTATGCAAGTTTTGAGTGTTCGGCTCAATCCCATCTGCAGCAACATACATTCAGTGAATGTGTCCATAAAGATGAATAGAATTGCAACTCTGTTTTATGCAGCAGCAGTCCTGATGGTCATTGTTGACTCTCAAGGCATAGATGACAATGAACTTAATCGGCTTATCAGAGTTGCTAATGAACAATTCAAAGCATCTGGAAAACAATTCAAATTTTCAAAAACGCTACCTGAGGTATGTTACTGTCCTATTTTTCTCACCTCTCTACGCTGTGTGACATCAGATCTTAAAACTGTCTTGTTTCTGGAAATTTTCTTCAACCATGTGATTTGTTTTATTTTTGGTGGCACAGTTTGAGAAAAGTATTTTGAGAGTACTTCTGGTACCAACAAGGTGCGAAAACAATGGACCCCAGTGTAAGGTGGGTATAATAAAAGTGTCTCATCTGTCATTTCCTCAGTTTGATATCACTCTTATTTTCAAAATTCAGTAGTAGATGAGTAGTTTTATTGCAATTAATTTGCAAACGAGAAACAAGCCGTGGCCCGAAAGCATTTGGGTCACCTTTACTTACAATACGTACTTTTAGATGTGCATTCAAAGTGTCCACAAGGAGACTATTTAATACCATTTTTATCACTCTAGCCACAAATCGACTGTATTTCTTGCCCTGGAGACTTTGTTGACTGTCAGAAGGAAAAAGAAGTTTGGAAGGTAAGCACAAAAATCATTTTTTTAGCCCAAAATCTAATTTTGACTTTGTAGATGTTTTGTAAACTGTTGGCCTGTTTGACACCCAATCACACGTTGTTGTCTTTTTTGATTTTAAAATATATTGACTTAGTTATGATGTACTGTATGTTCTGTCTCAAAATACTGTGATTTCTTTCTTGTTGGTTTTAATGGTGAATGGTTGATTTGTGTTGATGATATGGAAAGTTCACTAATATGACTGGGAATGGTAATAACTGTTTCTATTAAAGAGACATGCAGCATCTTTGAAGGCATAAAACAGTTTAGAAATCATTGTTGTTGAATGAACTATTTTTGTGAAAAACAAAACTTTCACCACTCTACCGTTTATTTGCAACTTGCAAAGAGGTGTTGTCGCACCTTTTATTTAGTATCCTAGGTGGCCAAAATACATATGATATGCCCTTTCCAAAACAAGTCCCTAATTCACTTCCACTTCATTAGCAAGTGAACTTCTTTTTGAAGTGACACACTTGCAAGTGGAGGGCACTGTCATCTAAGGTTGATAGCAGGGCTACATTCAGATATCCTTGAGAGGAAAGGAAATTGAAATCAACAGTTGTTCATATAAATTGGTACAAATGAATGCAGTAAAATATTAAGACGGAAATAAACAGTTGGGCAATCCTGTAAATGTTATGCTCTTTTTTATTTACTATGAGTGAGGAGTTGCATTTTATGGCTTATTTCACATCAAATTATAAACATGCTGGATGTAGACCTGCAAAAAGTAAATAATTAACCTGCTTCGGCATGATCTTACGCATTTTACCGGGAATGATAGTAACATGAGTTTCACTACTAGACGACAAGTCAGGAAGGGAAGAAAGGAAATCCCATTTGTAATCATTTTAATCACCATGTTGCATCTAGGCTACAGTTAAGATTTATTGCAATGAATAAATGATTCCAAACATCACTAAACAGATATTCATTCTCTCAAAACAGTACAGTTTTAACAGTTTTACAGATGTTATCAGATGTTACCGTTGGCCACCAGAAATGTTTCTACGGGCCGCGCTTAAAGAACCTATGGCCTAGGGGCACATGTCAGAAAGGGTGATTATGTATGTATGTTGCCTGACTGAATAGGATAGCTTATAAGTTTTGAGAGAGGATAACAAAGATCAAATGAAGACTGTCTTGTTGAGTGCTTAGGCCTAGGCCTATAGTTTATGAGTATAGGGCCAGGCCTAGTTCAGAAATCTCGTAGGATGTGTTTAGTACAAGAGACAATGGTTCCAGAGAAAAAGTTCCAGGGTGAGCATTTCATCTTGACAGAATAATTTGTAGCTCCACAAATGTTGGGATTCCAACTTATGGAACAGTTCAGTTTTCACATTTACAACATGAATTAAATGCTTTCACATGACTATGGCTTGTAACTGCAGATGAATGCTTATCTGTTTCAGAGGAAGGAAGCCAGAAAAACAAGCTGCGGGAGGTATCTTTATGGACAACATGTAATAGGCCTAGATCTCGAAGAAAACAAGAAATGAATAAGTGGACTGACTTCCATGACAATCCACATTTTTGAGAAAAATAAGAGTTAGTAAATATACTTGTGGTAGATACTGCATACATAGCAAATCATAATTCTCCCTCTTGTGTAATAACAATAAAGAATATTTGGAGATCATCAGTGCTGCAGATATAATGTAAATGTTGTCAGGTTTAATTATGGTGAAGAAAAAAAATGTAAAAAGACACCTGCCAGGAGTTCTATATTGAGGACCCAAGTGCACGACGTAAACTTCAAATAAACAATATAGTACAGCAGATAAGTGCATTTTTCCACTACAACACTTCAGTTAGGGAAACAATTATGAAATTTTGTACATAGCTCTCCAGAGACTCCTTTAAAAAAAATTCAGAGTGTCCACGCTAAAATTTCAAAGCAAATATATGGAAATGAAGTTGATTTCCCATTGAAATCAATGGGCTTGGTTGTGGAATTTTAAGGAAAATATGCACATCTACATTTGGTCTCTGAAACATGAGGGGGAAACTAATTTCACCATACATCCCATATATTTTCTGAAAGCTTACACCCTCAGTATGTGACATAACATGGCAAGGTGTGGCAGTTAGGCATGTCCCACCCTCCTTATTACAATAAAACCCATAATCAAGAAATTAGTTTTTTGCAAATTCGGCTGTTTTGGGTGACATTTAGACTTATAGCACTTAGGGGGAACATGAAAGACCCCATAAACCATATATTTTCTGAGAGCTTATACCCTCAGGATTTCACCCAACTTTTTGATTTCAAATCCTACCCCCCTCCTTCCATTTACAGCTTATGCCTATATTGGGGGGAAATGAGAGTTTGGGTGCATTTCTCATACAAAAGTGCCTATGGAATGTAGGAAAAAGTAATTAACCTTGATAAGTGATATTTGTTTTGAAAACAGCAGGTCTCAGGATCACAGAAAATATAAATGAAGACAGCTTCCACCCCCCTCCTCCCTTTGATGTCCATTTATAGATCATTTGGTACTGGTGACTTTGGCGTATAGCCAATGCATTTGAGCCTGAGACACTAAGAAGAAACAAATCTACCCTTTAAAGTAAACCTTTTCCAAAAGCATACTCCCACAGGGTGTCATATAATATAAATTGAGACATGTCCCACCCTCTTCATCTTTTCACTACCCATGAATACAACAATTTGTATTAGTAATATGGGTACAGTATAGCTCATTTGCATACTACAATTAATTTTCAGAAAAACTTGCAATACAAAAAAATGCTATTTTTCATGAATACTTTCACTGTATAAAGATTTATTTTGATTGGACTAAAGGAAAACAATAGCCCCATTGAGATGTAGGCCTATTGTTTTATATTGAACAATGAAAAATGGTGAAAAAATGGCGGCCATATTGACATTTTGCATGGACACTCAGACTTTTCAAAAGAGTGTGTCACAGTGAGCATTTGTGCCAAATTTCATGCTTGTTTCACAAACTGAGTATTTTTCCACTTATCTGCTCTACTAATACTTTACTTCACTTGGAATAACAGAGAACCAGAGGCGGCTATCATAAGACAGCAAGGGAACCTCAGCTTCTCCTAAAATTTCTCCAAAAAGATCGTGCATAAACTATTAATAGAACATGCTAAATGTGTGTCAGTCACTTGTATTGTCTATTAATATCAACACCGTTTCAAACTGTATCGATTTCGTTGTTCAGAAATGTAATTTCGGGTCTCTAAACTCACGTAAGTTTCACCATAGGAATCCCATTGACGCACTGCTGTCCAGCTCCATAGAGGCCATTGACAACGCAACCCAGCGTTTATTGGCTAATTCGGCAAAAATACGCAAAAAACGAACCAAGGCAGGGAATAACGAGACTGAAAAAAAGGTAACGAGACTACTGTAGGTACAGGTGAGGGGCGGAGCTAGGAACACAAGGCAGGGACAGAGAAATTTTAATAAGGGGAGAATGTTCACTCTCAAAATACTTCCGGTAGTACTGCAACGAGAGGGCAAACGCGCGCGAGCAAATCCAAAATGAATGGTGGTCTATGGCCATTAACTTGAGTATAGTAACATAATGCTAGTGAGTTTGAGGCAAGTGAGGTTATATATAAACTGGAGACAACCGACATACCTCCATAGAACTGAATGGCCGAGGCTGGGCTAGTAAATAAAGCGAATTGACAGTCAATGCCATTGTGAACACTGGAGCTAACGCACCACGGCCTTGCCCTTTCTGCCCATGCGCGAAGTTCTCAAGCTGGAAATGACGCATGGACTCACGTTGAAACTCACTATAAAAACAGTAAATCCTTCAGTCCAGACGGTGGTGATAATGCACCTAGTTTGTTTGCCATACAAAACGAAGAAGAAGGTTTTGTCGAGAACATGCCTGAAGTGTTATAGCATTCATGACAGTACACGTTTTTTTCACAAGCTCCTCAAGAAATAAGCAAAGAGTAACCAGAGAATATTGCTTTTACTCTCCCCAGAGAAGTAACATTTTGCATGTAACCGCCCACCAACTTGTAAGTGCATGAGTGCTCGTGCCCAGCATGACTCTCGTGCATGCGCTGCCATGGTTCGTAGGTAGGCTACATTGTGCCCCCATACTTAAATATGGCGATGCTAACGTGCCTCTGCTAATCTGCGAGCTCTTGACCCCCTGGTTTGAGGTAAAAACTGCTCTCAGTATGAGAAACATGATGGACGTAGGTGTTCATACCTTTCATTTTTGATATGAAAATTGATGTCCACGTTGCTAAAAATGAACTCAAATCTGTGATATTTTGGATACAAATGTGTAGAATTTTTTTTTTTTTAGCATTTAGTCCCATAGGCCCCCATTGTTTCAGGACTTGCTCGCGACCGTCGCTAGCGGAATTGCCAATGGAATTGCAGGTTGAAGGCGGTTGAATGGCGTTAATAGGGAGGGCTCTCCCTAAACGGGCTCTGGCAGGAATAAACAAAGGAGCGCATGGAGGACCAAGCAAACAACAGGAAGTGACACAGAAACACATGACAAAGAACAAGTAAAGTAAAGACAGGCAAACAAAACAAGACTAGACTATGACACCCCCTAACTATCCTGGGAGTACACTCCTTTACGCGCTCAATTTCTTTTCACTCTGCGAAGCAGCATGGTGACCCTGGCCGATTTTCTCACCTGCTTTAGGTATCCAATCATAGAACAAAAGGGACTATCTATCTATCTATCTATCTATCTATCTATCTATCTATCTATCCAGTGGTGTAGTGGGGATTTTAGTGTGGTGGGGTACGCCCCCCCACACACACACACACAAAAATTGCTTTATCTCAAGTCAGATCATGTTCTGGATCACCAATCGTCACCAAAATCGAATCACTTGCTTGTCCCAATATACACATTGTCCGAAAATTTCATCCAAACAGACAGACAGACAGACAAACCAACGCAACCGAAAACATAACCTCCTTGGCGGAGGTAAAAAAAAAAAAAAAAAAGCAGATGCCGTTATCTAAGTGGTGTAATGATCCGTGAACTAGGTTTGCTCCAACTCCAACATGATGATGCTATTACCACGTATGGAACACACAGTAAACTTAATGCTTAAGCTAGATACAGATACGCCTGACTATTCTAAAAGCATTAACCTTACGGCAAACGACGACGCGGACGGCGTTCCCCCGCGTTCCACACCCACTACACCCCTGTATCTATCTATCTATCTATCGATCTATCTATCTATCTCTGTATCTATCTCTACACCAACTTCCTCTTCCTGTTTTTTTTTACTGTCATAGTGAAATACCAAAGAAACCTCAAAGTTCCTGAGTATCATCACATACACTTACACAAACACTACAAACATAGAAAATTCTGCCATTAGTAAAAGTGAAAGCTTCACATGCAGAACTGGAACTGATCCTCAGAGGTACAAAAAAAAGTCATAAACATTTGTGAGTATATTTTCTATTTTCTTAACAAGTTACAGCAAGTAACAAGTTTATTTTCAGCACTTGGTTACAAATATGACAGTGTAGATTAATGTAGATAATGTAGACAGTGTAGATAATTCATTGGGAAACATTTTAATAGGCAACTGTATCATTACTACCGAATTAAAGTATGACATTAAATTAATTAATCTTCTGCATAAATTTGTCAGATTTCAATTGAATAAATAGTGCCATATGAAAGATAATTTTTCATGAAAGTGCTAACATCCATGCAAGCTTGACTATGACTTGGATAGGCGGCTATAAGCAGAATGCGTGTCAAAGGAGGACTTTTGCCCATAAAGTCACTCACAACTGTGACATTCACTTCTCTCATTTCCTCTGCACAGTAGTCTAACTGATTTTCAACCACCCTCAAAAGGCCTCTCCCTTGCCTCTATTCTGGGAAAAAGTACCAAAGGCAAGGCTTATTTAAGCTACTTACGCAAAGTCATTATTTTGTATTATTATTTAAATTTATTATTATTTAGCCTAGCTGTAGCAAATAAATTTGCTCAGTGGGTCTAGCTAAGCCGTAGAGAACTGCTCAGACATGGGTGGTGTCTATCCAATTACAGCACTTTATGTGGACAGGGTTTGAATCAGCTTTTTCGATGCTCAAATTGGTGGTAGCCAGGGCCACACAGAGTGCTTTCTATGGCTCTAGTCATCCTATTACATACAAAGGCAGTTTGAAAGATTCCATAGGGTCTATCCATCATGGTCAGACTATACATTTTATGATAATCTGGCTTGTCGGGCTACCGTTTGTTGGCATATAGAAAAAAAGACTCTTTTTAATGAGTTTAGAGCTGGGATTGTGCTATTTTTTTTTTCATTAACTTTAAAACCTTATAGTTGTCCTAAACACAGATAACTTTGGTGTACATAAGGTGGTAAAACATTTAATATCTTCTCAGGCTAATCCATACATCATGGGTGATAACTCTAATGGAACCTCTGAAGGCTCTGAAAAGTATGTGTATTATTTTGATTCTGAGCCACCTAAGCCACCTCCTGGTCCATGGTGTGATGCACTGTGTGTTTTTGTCCTGACATCCACCATCATCATCTTCATTCTGGGCATTGTGGGAAATGGACTTGTCATTTGGATCGTTGGTGTGAAGACAAAGCGCTCAGTCAACTCTGCATGGTACCTGAGCCTGGCTGTGTCTGACTTCTCATTCTGCACGACTCTCCCTTTCAACTGTGTCTATATGGCAACTGGAAACTGGCATTTTGGACATTTCATGTGTAAGTTCATATCCGGCACCATCCCCCTTAACATGTTCAGCAGTATATTCCTCCTGATGGTTGTCAGTGTGGACCGCTGCATATGTGTCGTATTTCCTGTGTGGACTCACAACAACCGCACTCTCAGAAGGGCCTCAGCTGTCATCATCCTGGTCTGGTTTCTCTCTGCACTACTAGCTCTGCCCTCTGTGGTATTTTCTACCACAGACACAGATGGGGATAGAACTGGATGCACCCTTAATCATAATTCTAGCACATTTTCACGTGAAAAAGTGGTGTTAATTGGCTTTGTCTTTGGACTTGTTATCCCTCTGATTGTCATCGTAATCTGTTATTCAGTTATTATGCTGAAGCTGAGGGCCAGTCGTGTGTTGAGAATGAAGTCTTCCAAGCCCTTTAAGTTGATGACAGCAGTCATCATAACATTTGCGGTCTGCTGGCTTCCTTACCAAGTTTATCGTGTCCTTGAAGTCTATCGTGTCCCTGATTCGGATACCTTGTTGCTGAAGACAAGTATTCAAGTAACTGCCATCTTAGCCTTTGCCAACAGTTCAGTGAACCCAATTTTATATTCATTCATAGGTCAAGACTTCAGAAATAAATGCCTGAAGTCTATTGTTTCAAGGATGGAAAATGCCTTACACGATGAAACCTGGTTCAAAAAAGGAACACAAATGTCCCCGTCCAAAACAGGGGATTCTTAATTTTCTTCATTATTAGCCTATTAGTTTAATGGTCAGTGCAACAATCAAGGTCTTAATCACAAGAACCTCTATAAGTCTAGCCTCGTGAGACCAAACTGATCTCGCGAGCTTCAGGTCTTCACTCGCAGCTCAGTCTGGCTACTCTCCGTTGACGAGAATTTGGAGCAGTTCGCCAAACAAACGTCCAATCAGCGTTGGCTTTGAGGCGGGTTGAGGTGTGGCGCAACAAGAAGCAGGTCTAAAGAACATGTATGTATGTTAGTACGTCATATGCTTCATTGGTCTGATTTGTTGATTTGGCCAGTCTATCACCAACATAGATGGTGATAGACAGATGCCTTATCCAATCAGCCAAAACTTAAAGGTGCCATGCCACACCACTACAGGGTATTTAAATTGTTCTTTGAGGTCTACAAATAGGGTATGTGACTTCACTTGGACTGAGAACGGTCCAAGGAGACCGTAATGAGATCGTTTGCAGCCTGTAGGAATAGCCTTCGAAAATTTCATGCGGTTCTTCCGGTTTTTTTTCCACTGCTGCGCTCTGATTCGCTGCTGAAGCTCGACGTTGTAAAGCACATGGACGAATATTTACATTAGTTTTACTTGCGAATTGCGAGGTACGGAAAAAAAAAAAACTTGGAATATTATCATGAAACCGAGAAAGAGGATATCTGCACCAACCTAGCTTGCAGATTGTAAACGGCCACTTTGCAAAGGTAAGCTTACTACATAGTCAGGATGTCACAGTAGCCAACATAATCAGATACTTATTGCAAGAGTAGCCGACTGTTAGCCTACATCCACAGTCAGATTACACTTACCAAGACTGTTGAATTCGTCAAGTTGACAAGTTGTCTGTTACCATTTCATGGATATTCCTTCTTTTTCGCGAGTATTTCAAGGGGCGGGCTTTAGTCAAATACAGGAGAGCATGGATTGGGCGATACTCCTCCTCAGTCAGCCAATGGCTGTAACGTTGTCTATACTACGTAGCACTGACCATGGATTCAAACTGACCTAATTTCTTTGCATATTTCTTTTAATGGGCTATTGCCTATAGCTAAGACAGTATTACATTTTCACATGCACTGTGTAACTTGAGGTCATATAGAACTATTCTATACCAAAAGCAACAGGTAAAAACGGCTTTGTGTGGCGGGGCACCTTTAACAAACGAAAACGAAACTAACGAACCAAAACTACTTCAACGGATGGTTCCCAGATGGGCTTGCTGCTTTAAGCCAGAATCAAATAAAGGATAGATCTAGAGACGGAATCACCCACCACTGATGGGTGTCCAATCACAAATCCCTATGGTTCATCGCTAGGTTGGTTGAGCAAAACTTTTCCCTACCGCTATACGTCTACATTTCTAGGCTAAGGCAGACTGCTTTTCAGATTCACATCACTTTTGTTACGGTTTTATTTGAAATCACATCAAAATAAATGCCATGTCATTGTTTGCTCCTCCATAGGACAACAAAATAACAAAGAGAAGTCTGGTTGTGGTTATCTGTCAGTAAAATAATGAAATGTTTGATCTTGATTTCTTGTAATATTTTGTTGTGGCAAAGTATCTGGACAGTCATACACAAATAAATACTATATTGTAGCATTCTAATTTGAATGTCACTGCCCGAGGCCAGTTACAGGCTAGTAAAGGGCTCATTGGTTTGTGTCAGTGGGCCAAGTGGAGGATAAGAGAAGTCTACATTATTCATGAATCGATTTTCACTCTTCTCACTTCACTCTTTGCACTTTCACTCTTGCTCTTCCACAGAGCTCTTCCTCTTTTCTCTGTGTTCTCTCTCTCAGGTTTATGTTATTACGATTTTTTACATTCTTTGTTTAAATGTTTTAATGACATGTTTTGGATTAACACATTGTTTAGTTTTCATTTGGTTATGACTTGCATTCACATTTACTATTACATTTTTGTTTATGGCTTAATAAATCATTTATTATTCCACCAGTTCACATTTGTAAATGTCTGTAAATATCATGTGAATGTTATGTTATGTAAACTTAAAGGAATGCACCGGAGTGAATTCAAGCATAGCTCTGCTGCACGAGCTTTCCAACAGCAATATATTTTGCATGAAATGAAAAAATTTCAAACAGCATAGACTTAACGCGAACGCGAAACACGTTACATTGAGTCAATGTAACCTCAGATCTTACTGTCGGTTTCCAATAGTCAGGTCCCATTGATTCAGTGTAAAGTGCCTGTTCGCTTCTGCGTTCGTGTTCGGTCTATGCTGTACCAAATTATTTTGTTCCACTCGCTAACTAGCGCATTTAGCGCAAGCTTTTTCAACAGGGCTATGCTTGAATTCACTCCGGTACATTCCTTTAAATATTAATTATGTGCCTGATATTCAAGTCAAACCTTGTAGTTTCATGCAATGTTTACCATCAGTGTTGGGCAAGTTACTTTTTAAAAGTAACTAGTTACTTCTCCAAAAAGTAACTCCGTTAGTAACGTAGTAGTACGTTAACAACTGTATTTCATTTTAAAGTAACAATACCGTACAATTCTAAGTAAATCAGTGCAGCAATGTAAGCCTTTTCAGCCCTTTTAAAATGTATTGTTGATTTATTAGAGTGCATTGAAAATGCACTCTACTGTTCTTCGATTTCTTCTTCTTATTAGAGTGCACTGAAAATGCACTCTATTGTTCTTCGATTTCTTATTATTATTATTATTATTATTATTATTATTCTTCAACTATGTAATTCAGCTCTAACGACTCAACTTAGAAACTTCATTCAAACTACATTTCATAGGTCATATTCTGAAGTTTATTGCAATGTCTTTTTTATTTTGTAACTTTTATACTTTTTCAACTATGACTATTTAAATACTTTTTTAATTTCCCATAGACTTAACATTAGCAACCTAGCAACTGTATAGCAACTACTTCAAATATCCTAGCAACTGCCTAGCAACCACGCAGCAACCACTCCCACACTTGTAACTTAGCAACCACCATGGCAACTGAGTTGATTTACCTAGCAACCACCCTAGCAACCACTTCACCTACCCTAGCAACAGCCTATCAATCATCTTAAGTACC
>JAODXP020010192.1:0-17342 GCA_027497455.2 Sardinella longiceps | reverse complement strand
TTGGTTTGTCTGTCTGTCTATTTGTTTGTCTGTCAGCAGGACACCTCGAAAAGTACTGCACAGATTTGGATGAAATTTTCGGACAATGTGTATACAGCTATTGGACCTGTGTGAAGCTGACCCCCCCTCAAACCCAAAATGCTGAAATAACACTGCAGTTCGTTTGTGCTGCGTTTGTGCTGGTTTGTGCTGTAAATATTTACGTTTGTGCTATTAAAGCTTTTGAGTAATTTAGAAACACATTTTCAATACAAACGAACAGTGTTTTTTCAGGATTTTGGGTTTGAGGGGGGTGGGCAGCCTATGGCATTGGAGTGGTTTGGAGTGATTTGAGCGTGGAGGGGGGCTGTGTGACATCACATGTCCGAAAATGTATTTTTAAATTACTCAAAAGTGTTAATAGCACAAACGAAAATATTTGCAGCACAAACCAGCACAAACGAACTGCAGTGTTATTACAGCATTTTGGGTTTGGGGGGGGGGCAGCTTCACACAGCTGTATATTGGGACAAGCAAAAACTGATTCGATTTTGGTGGCGATCGGTGATCCAGAACATGATCTGGAATTTATATTGTGTCTGTGACCACATTGCCTTTTGGGTTTTTGGGTTCCACTTTAGGGTTAGAGATTCTATACTCGTCATAGCCTGGCGAATGCCAAACTAAAATCACAAGTGATATTTAGTCTGGGGACCTACCTATTGCATTTCTCGTAGCGGAAGCGTCGTTTACAATTGTCCATAGCCATTTATTGGACGCTACGAATGTCTATCATAGCGTCTGTACATACCTCGGAGCCAATACCAGAGCCACCACGTGACGTAAAATGCAATCGAGGGCCGTACAAATCCCTTTTTGTTCTGCGATTGGATACCGAAAGCAGGCGAGAAAAACGGCCATGGCCACCATGCTGCTCTGCAGAGTGGAATGAAATAAGCGCGCAAAGGAGCATGGGAATTCCCAGGCTATACTCGTCATCCAAAAGCTCTAAACTATACATATAGAGAGAGAGTCCCTGACTCTGAGCTTCAGACTGAGAGGGTAAAAACAACAACAACAACAAAAAACAAACAAACAAAAAAAAAAAACAGAGAGGGTACAAGCGAAGCACGGTCAGTATTCAATGATTTTTGCTTCAGAGGCTCACTTCTTTCTACACATATGAACAACATGTTACCAGCAGTGATGATAATATTCCTTTCCCACTGTCCCCAGGCATTCTACTGTACTTCAAAGGGTTACATGTTCAGGCATGCCTGCGAATCAGTTGCTAAACCCCTCATCCCACTGCTGTCTTCCAGTCCCCCATTGACGGTTGTTTCTGTTGCGCCATAGCTGATAAATACCGCAGCACACAGCAAATCTACTTACAGGAAGCTGCCACTGAGCACTAGAAGTGGAGCTGCATGCTTGGACAGCTGTTAGTAGTGGATTTATGGACACCTCCACCAACCAGCCACATTCACATGCAAACATGTACTGTATGTTCCACTGTGGGCCACAAACATTGCATTCTTTTCTACACCAGCAACACTTTTTTCCTCCTCTTTGTTTGACTTGTCATGATGTTCAAATCTCACTATTCTCTGTAGGGTGACCACCAACCAGATTAAGGCTGTACCTCACCAAACGCTGATTTTCTGGTAAGAGCCATTTTTTCCCTATCGTTTCATATAGCCTATAGGTAGTTAGTTTTTTCCACTCTGCATAAACCACACAAGACGGTTTGCGGATTTTCCGCTTTTCCACCCCAGGTTGGAGAGAGTAGAAAAAACATTAACTCAGTGCAGAACATCTGCATATACAGTACGTCACTCTGGGGAGATTCCTTTCTTTCTCGGCGTAGAAAATGCAATACATTACAATAAAATTACAGTATATCTTTACTTCCATAATCTTCATTCAGTCAGACAATATCATTTTTTGTTCCTCAGCAATGGTGAACTGAATGCTATGATGAATGTACTGAGTCTCTGGTTGCCAAAGCAAAAGAAAACGAAATTGACTCCTAAAAAAATCAGCTCCTTTTCCTTTCAGTTGACCTTGCGAATTATACTCGGATATCAGTGTTTGGTGTGATCACAGCCTGCTAGGACCTGATTCACACCAAAACCAGTGTGTTGGTGCACATGACTCCGGACAAGTTTTTGGTCTGTTTTCATTTAGAATACATTTAAATAGATTAGTCCATGTACAGCATTCACACCAAAACCTGTGCTTTCATGGTGTGTATGAGGTGTAGCCTGCTGTGAACACGGTTTCTGTGTGGGAGAACCGCACAGCTCCTGCGCTCTCTGTAGATTTGGGTTTTTATGCTGACACACAGATTAAACCACTATTTTAGTCATTTGTATTAATACACACTACAGTGATGTGTTGTAAGGTGTCTGTTGATGTTCCATTACCACTATATGTGTAAATAGATAGAAATTAGCCTGCCATTTGTTACTACTGAACGTGGAAGTTGGGAGCTTGAAAGCCAGGTGAGAACAGCGCACAAAATACGCCATGTCCAAATGGAAACCTATTCCAATTGTATTGTTACAGACTGTATGACGGAGTCAACAGTTGGGTTAAAGGCCAGGCTACTTCTACCCAACCTTTATTAAGACAGACAAGGATCCGAACAGACAACACAAGACAGGGCATGTAATGCACTGGCTAATAAGTTAGGTTCACAATGGCATAAGTGACTTGCAGAGGTGGAAAAAGTACAGAAAAATTGTAACTAAGTAAAAGTATCTTTACTTTGCTTAAATTCTACTCAAGTACAAGTAAAAGTAACAAACAAAAAATCTACTCAAGTAAAAGTAAAAATTACTTCATTTAGAATTTACTTAAAGTACAAGTTACTTAGTTACTTTCAATTATTTGATATATATTAAAAAATCATAATCAAAAGCATTGCTTGGGTGTTGCTTGGTTGCGTTAGCAACCCCAATAATTCCAATATCAGTAACCACTATCAAACTTGTTGTTATGAATGAATGAATGAATGAATGTTTGGTCAAAGACATTACAGTAACCAAAGAGTAGTGGCTGTGTAAAGCCCCTTCTCACATTTCTAAAAACAAATGTGTACGTACAGTGTTATTTACAAGTAATGGGCTACAACAGCTACTGTAGATGGCATGATTGAGAGAGCACTTACATTGGCCTACATGCCAATCACAATTCATAAGGTTTTCCGTTTTTAAGATAAGAAATGTATTCAATCATAGGAGTTGTAGGTTAGGTATCAAACTTTAATCTCATTCTGACCAGGCAACCGATCCAGATAACAGTGACAGCAATCAGCCCAGCCAGTTCACATCTTATGGTGTGATTTGTTAATTCAGTCAGGACCACTTTGTCAGAAATAGATTTTTATTACTATTGCATGAAATACATAATTTGGCGGTATGCTCTGTTCTGGGGGCCCCTGCCCTTCCGTGTTCAAACACGGAAAGCCCAAGGCAGGGAGAGCAGCAATAAACCCCCCACTGGGGTACAGAACAGAACAAACATCAATGACAGACATTGATAAGTCAGAAGTATGAGGGGGTTACGGGGAGGAGGTGGGTGGCAAAGTTGCAGAAAAAAGCAGATGGCAGCAGAATAGCAAAGGCAGTTTAAGTAAGCGCTCTGAATTATCTCCGCCAATGAAAGCGGGGCTTGGCCGGCTGGCACTCAGCTGGCAGTCAGCTGAGCAGTTTGATTGGCAGTCTGCGGGGCCAACCGGGGAAGCTAGCGAGACTCCGTGACCTGCCTGAACTAACGCTGTGCTCCATTTTTGGCATCTTGAGAGTGCTAGAATAAGGTAGCCGACTAGGTTTGAGATTTTACATATTGATGGTATTCGGGGCTACCCTAACCCTGGCTAGACTCAGATTGACCTGGACTGAAGCAATGGTTATACTGGCTGACAACATTCCTTGGCCAAAGATTTCCTTTGCTTTTGAATTTAGGCCTATCACTTCCACATGTTGCTTGACTATTGTCAACATTTACAAGAAGCAGGGTCAGCTTTAAACTACAGTAAATAGTCTGTATTAACTTTCGGTTCAAGCCAAATGTTTTTTCCTCACATTGATTTTTTTACTCAGTAATCAGGGAGGTTTCAAAAAAGTAGTGAAGTACAAAGTACAATACTTGCCTCAAAATATACTTCAGTAAAAGTAAAATTACCTATTTAAAAAAATACTTTAAAAATTACAAATTACTCTAAAAAGTTACTTAATTACAGTAATTTGAGTAAATGTAATTAGTTACTTTCCACCTCTGGTGACTTGCAACAGAGCACATGAATTGGTGTTTACATCTTGTTCGTTCCTCTGATTGGTCATAGGCTATTCTATTGCATGCAGAAGCTGTTTGAAGGATAACTGCCTTGTTCCACCCACGACTGAGTTCTGTCTATCTACCGATGCCAGACTATACAATTTAATGTTATAGGATGGCTTGCCAGGCTAGGAAGAAGTTCTTTCCCATTCTGTAGGTACAGGCAGTTATGATGTGTCTTCGCATGACGCAGTATCGGGAGAAGTGAATGGATGGCACTTGCTAAACAGTGCTGTTTCATGACACTGTGATGCGCTCTAGACATGCTGTAGAAGGTCGTCAGGATGGGGGGGAGGGGTGGAGGTCTTTCCGCAGGAAGTAGAGAGGTTGCTGGGCTTTCTTAGTGATGTTTGTAGTGTTCTGATTCCATGTAAGGTAGTCTGTAGTCTATATGGATGCTAGAATCTTTGCTCTGAACAATCTCAACTGGAAAGGCGTTTATGGTCAGTGTAGTGTGCTTGCTTGGAGCTCATCTGAAATCAGTGATCATTTCCTCTGTTCTGTTCACATTGAGACCAGGATGTTGAGACCAGTTGCTGAGCCATGTCACCTCCACTCTGCGTAGGACCTCATTATCTCTGGTTATCAAACCCACTACAGTTGTGTTATCAGCAAATTTATAGCTTAACATAATTCATGCCAGTGTTCCTGACAGATTTGATGGCTGACCTGACAGATTTGATTGCTTGTGTGACTATAGCACTTAGCTGTTTACTCTATCCCATTTCAGCATCCTCCTCTGCTATGGTGTGAAGCAAGTGTCAGAAATCAAAGTCCGAAATTTACAAACCATATTATTTTTTGGTTCAGACAAAGGCCTTGAAAACCAGCCTAGTTCTGCTTGATGTGTAGAGAGTTCAACTAGGGGGTGAAACATCACAATCTCCCCTGATATTCTTACACTAAGAAAACAATATACACAACCTTGTGTCAGGCAGTCAGCACCTTAATGAACTCAACTCTTTGGTCTTGGTTACTGAAGATTCACATGAATCATTGAGCAATCAATCAGAGGTTTGATGGTAGTTGATAGGCCATGTCCCACAGGCCTGCCTTCATGGAGTGGAGGCCATCAAATAGCACAGCCTTGACTTTGATATATCACTCTGGAGGACAGGGGAGGTGCGTGTTCACAGCAGGAGTTGGTGGAGGGGAGGATTTGACTGAGCTAGGCAGATCTGCTGCTGCTGCTGCTGTCACCCTTTGGTCCACATGTCTGTTGCTAAGCAACAGTTAATGCTTCTTGTCCATGTAATGTTCGTGGACAATTCCTCAGCTACGCTTTTCATTCAGAAAGCATCCCATGTTGCTAAGCAGGGTGGGATAAAACAGGACAGATGGTAAAGGAGAGGTATAGTACTCCACAATTACTGTGTTGCCCGAGAAGTCTATTCCTTATTCATTTCATCATTTATTAGTTATGCAAGTTCTCTACTGAACATTGACTTTTTTTACAGACTCCTTACAGCATACATGTGGACATGGTGCTTGTGAACCTACTAACCAGTGTAGGGGAAACTAGGGGTCAATAAGCTACCTTCAGTGAAGGACCAGACCCCACTAAAGAGACAAAAGTATTGTAACTGTCTCTCTCTCTCTCTCTCTCTCTCTCTCTCTCTCTCTCTCTCTCTCTCTCTCTCTCTCTCTGTTTGTGTCATAAAAGGTACTAAATTCTCAAGATAAAGTTTGAGCAGAATTTCAGACTCCCCTATTTCAACCTTTTCAGCACTAACCATCTGGACGCACTTCATTCATTCTAATCTAGTTGACTGTTTTTCTGCCCCCTGTTTGACATCTAAACCTGTCAGTAAATGTAAGTAGAGAAGTGCATCTTGTACAACCTTTAAAGTGGGCTTTAGTTAAAACATTCAATGGCACTGTCCTTCCTGTTGTCTTTCTCTTGCTAACTTTTTGTCTTTTTTCATTATAGTGAATTTAAGATTTCTATTAAGTTAAAGTACAGTATATGGTAGTGTATTTAAGCACACAAGACAACAATACAAGGAAGTTCATTTGTCATATAGATATGATTAAAAATGCAATAAAATTATGTCTCGTAATAGTCGTGCGAACCTATTTCTACAAAGTACAGACGTGCACTAGGGAAGGGGCTACATAGGATGACATGTTTTGAAATGTAAAACTGTGCTTTTACAGAAATGTTATGTGCGGTTATTATGCATCGATGGACAAATTAGCAAGCTAGAGGCAGGTTTTACCAATCAGAGATAGAAAAATAGCCTAAAAAGACTAATAAACTAATAGTTCAACTATAGCATATCACTATGTAGGATAGATGGAAATGTCTCTGCATGCACTCACACCTTGAATAGTGTACCAATATTTTCATATTCAAATTACACATATTTGAATTGTACAGATTTTCATGTTCATATTGGCAATTTGTAGTAGCATAGAAACAATGTTGTACCCGGGGTTATTGTATTTGTCCTCTGCTAGCCAATCGAGTCCCACGGACGTTTACATGTGAATCTGTGATCATACCAAAGTCAGCTTCCCCATGCAGGGTGTTTGGCTAGCTTTATGATATATGCCTGCAGACTGCAGACTTGCAGAACACTTGATGTGCCGGTCATCACCACAGTAATGAGCAAGCATACTTCAAAGCCATCTGTCACAACCATCACATTTTTCAAGTGATTTCTGCAGCTGCAGCATCCTCACTGCTTGCTGTTTCTCTTTGGAAATTGCAATGACTTCTTTTCTCAAGATTGTTTTATAGTGCTATGAAAGTGGTGTCAGTTGTATATTATATTTTATATTCTATATATTAGTTAGTAAACTGGTATAAACGGCAGAAAACCTACATCTTTGTATGTTAATAAAGTTAAAACTTAATGTTAGAGGAAAAAAAAAACATCATAATGTGTTATTTTCTACTGTATGATTAAGTAATGAATGTAATTTACAGTTTAAAGAGTATGGCCTTATTTTTGTGTGGTTCGCTTGTTTAGTGTTGAGATGAAACCAACAATATTTTTATGACACTTGAGACTAATAATCTGTTTTTCCATCTCTTTGGGGTTGATCTTTCTTTCTTTTGTGTAAACAGTGCCTCCCTTAAGCATGTTAATATATTATCGATGTGCTAGACTTTGGGGGTCTTGAAGAACAACTGCTTTTAACTTTCAAATAATAAAAACATTACTTGCTGTAAGTTCTCAGAGACAGAGCATTATAATGAGGTCAGCTGTGGTTGGATGGAAGCCAGGTTTGTGTTTATCATTATCAACCTGTAAGTAGTAGAGTTATTGTAGTGTTCAATAGGGCCCATGGCAAAGACTGTCTGTCTTGACAGTCTAGGTAGAAGGTTGAAGTTTTTAGGCTGTAGGTTATGTCTGCTCAGAAAGAGATCTTTGAAGTTGGTAGGCTCTATACATGGTGGCTGTTGGCAGACAGATAACACTGACACTAGCACTGAACCAGAATCAAATGAATTTGTGATATAGGGCCTACTGAACAGAAACAATCTGATATTTGCACTGCTAACATTTGTAATAATGGAAAATAAGGCTTCTTATTTTTCAACATTGTTTCCCCTGGACTTCCCCGCGATGTGATCATGTCATGTGACTGGCACTTTTGTGTTTTCATTTGGTTGTCCAAACATGCTGTCTTCGCTCTCATTCTCAGATAAATCCAAAGCAGGCAGCTTTTTCAGGGGGTTTTATGGTGAATCCAGTGGATTTACTGTATGTGAATAAGCAGTGCTCCCGCAACAGATTTATCACTCTCTCTAAACGGCCTCTGAGTAGTTGGCACACTGGAGGCAGTTGACTGGGTATGTAAATGTGATATATGATTAAAGAAAAACAAAAACATTTGGTCGAGGGTATACTTAGGTGTGTGCTTCCTTCATGTAGGCCTACAGCATATAGCTCAGTTGTTGCAATCAAGTTTTAAATTTTGATGAAAATCCAGGTTGTGATAGAGGCTATAATTGCCTTCAGGGTTGAAGCACTTAGTCTTAAACCAGTGATTTAAATAATGCACAGGATGTCGGCCTGGTCGATGTCTCTCCTCTGACAGTATCATTTCCATTAGCGATGCCCTATATCTGAATAGTCTCCGCAGTCTCCCATTTAAAACACATATAGCAGCATGATGACTTGGCATATATCTGTAATATCTGGGATTGGGTATGGCCGTGTGAAATCAGTTATTTTGCCACCAGCACATGGTCGCTGCCACACCCTTCCTTGCCCCTATTGCCTGTTTCACTAGACATGTAGCCGTAATTTAGCGCCGGCCTCCAGCATATGCCTGATATCATGGCAGGAATGGACAATAATCCACTCTGGCAGACTCCAAATGACGGAACATTTGTAGTCACTCTTGATAGCCTCCCAACGTTTGATAATGACTTCAATTGAAGCTAAAACAAAATGGTCATTGTAATTTCACCTTGCTTAATTTGTACCGAGACATATGTAAAACAGGTCCCATCTTTCTGAATTGGGCCCCGTCAGACTGCTATTTAACATGCAAGCGATCTTGACAGAGGAAAGTTCACTGGCTTTGCTCTTAACTTCTAATGATGGGATCAATCTAGTCACTGCTTTTAATAGTTCCACTGACTGAAATCACACGTTTCTGCAGGGCTGGCACGTCAGACACAGTGGTGAACTTCAGTCATATTTATTGTGTTTAGCGGGCATCTTTGGACATCTAATAAAACTTGTCGGTCCCTAATGGATTAGTTCTGCAGAAGAAGTCTTCGGGGACTAATGTGTTAGCAAGAGGAGGCTTGTCAGGAAAGATCAAGGAGAGAAGCAGGGAATTGGTGAACTGAAGGCGATCTGCTCACTGCATGGAACTCATTCTCTCTCCTTTTCTTTGTGTTCCCACTGAAAGGTTAAAGCATGATTAAACTTTGAATGCTGCTGGTATCTTCGGGAAGAAGTTTGTGAGGCATGAGGAAAAATACCCGACTAAAGTAGAATTCAAATGGGTACATCGTTGATGAATTACCTGATTTACAAATAGCTGAAATTTTTACAATGTCTGTAACACAAATTTCTTAGGTTACTTGGATATTTAAGATTTTCCTAACAAAATGGCTTATACCGCATGGCTATTCCAGCCATATAATGGATTCTCCTATGTCACATACCATATCCATTAGCAAGCGCACAGTCTTAGTATTCCGCACGTGAAGGCTTTACTGAAAGGTTAACATACCAATTCCTCAAAAATGCATCACACGTTTGATCACGAGCTGCACTGCAATATACCTGCCTCCGTCCATCTCCAACCCCCACATATGATCACTCTCGAACGCCTGCTAACACTTAGGTCAAGGGACTCTTTCAATCACGTATAAATCATAATTATCATTGAGTGGGCTGCATTTGAAAAAAGACTTCCTTTCCTAGCATTAGCAAGGCTTTTGCCATCACCTTGCTCCTCTCTCCAGCAGTAGCATCATCCACCATGCATCTCATCAGCCACTGATTTCATGCCTCTGAAATATTGATCAAATCGCTCAATTGGGTTGCACTATATAAGGCTCCTGTTGTTTTATTCTATTCATTTTTAAATGGAAATTTGCATATTGAAATCCCATTAACATTTTTGGAGTCCGTAAAGCACAGGGATCATAGATGCAGGAAATCATTTGACAATCTGGGGCAGGCATTTGGGGCACTGCGGCTATCAGACAGATAAGGTGAAATCTAAACTATATTACTTTTGATTTTCTTTAAAGATCTTGAAATTGGGATGAGATGACTAAGATTTGTGATTTGGGGAAACTCAAGACACTCAAGATTATGAAGATTTTGTCTCCATTTTTATTGCAAGCTGGTTGAGGAGATTTTCCTTTGGCCTGGGCCCAGTGAGGAGTCAGTGATGTGGGGCATCTCAGCCTTCTGTTCCAGCACTCCCTCTTGACTTATGCTCTCTTAACGTTTTTTAATAACATCTACAAATACACATAAACAAAGAGATAGAGCCTTGAAAAGTTTGCATAATAAAGTGTTAGAGCTTCCCAATAACCTCTTAAGTGATCCCTTAAGCTTTCTAAAACACATTTGCATTACTCTCAATTTTGCATTGCCGTGTAAACAGTATAGCCTTTTACCACCTTTACAGCACACAGCCTAGAATATATTTTAATTTGAACTAGATTCATGTGTACTCTTAAAAGCTGACACAACATTGCACCCTTTGTTATTTGATAAAGTGAACACATCTTAATGGAAGGCCTTTATTTACTGCCCACATGAGGCGCTGCTATTGCTTCATTAAATCACCGCAGCCCAACGCAGTGAGCTAGAGTGATGCTCCATTGTTGAACATGGAAAGGAAGTATATGAGGAAGACGGCTGATGGCCATTGAGAATCAAGTATGCCACTGAGAACTGTCTCATCCCAGAAACCCATGCTATTACAGAGCCTTTTCCCTGCCGGGCCATGAACCTCTGCTATTTCAAGAAGTGAGGCATTCTGTATAAACTCCCCAGCACTCAAAATGATTAGCTATTGCATAACCTTTGCGGTGTCAAAGGGTTAAGGCCCCAGTTTTAATCTAGTTGGTGCATTAATGGGTTTCAGTGGGTTTCTTAGGCTGCAATCCAGGAGAACAATTTAAAAGGCGCATTGGAAGCACATTAAGCTGTCAACACAACTGTTCCCTACTGAAAAAGCAAGAGAGCACGTTATTAAGACATGGGTTAGGATAGCACTTCATCTGAGAGAAAGAGTGAATTGAAGACCAATGACAAATCATTCTGTCTGTCCTTAGTGAAAGATTAATTCACCTTGATTGCCTGCTCAATTGGGTATAACATTTTCTTTTCTTAAGAA
Source organism: Sardinella longiceps (assembly GCA_027497455.2). Taxonomy (NCBI): domain Eukaryota; kingdom Metazoa; phylum Chordata; class Actinopteri; order Clupeiformes; family Clupeidae; genus Sardinella; species Sardinella longiceps. Next base: position 6,194 of record JAODXP020010192.1, on the reverse strand, counting down.
ATTAGCTTTTTGTTTTTGTTTTTAGTTCTTCACGGGACCCCGTTGCTCGCAGCTAGCACACTGACCTCTGATTACACAGTAATCAATGGAGCCTAACAGCATTTTCAGCAACAATTTCACCCTGCGGGTCCAATCGATTCAGGAGAGCCTTGTGTAATGCCGTCTCACCTATCTTTGTAAACACCGGCCTCCACAGATGTTGTACTTGATGGTGTCTTATAGAATGCTACCATGCAGCAGTTTCAAAATTGATGATGTGTTTTGAGAGGGGGGGCAAGGTGAAAGCCTCATTGAGGTTGTGATGAAAGACTGCATACATTAATGCCAGAGAAAGGGAATGATGGGCTGTCTCTCCTCCTTTGTTCAGCCATCTGCATAGGAGAATGCCAGTCTCAGCCAGTGCATTTGAGAGCCTCTTGATTAGGCTGTGACGCTGAGCTGTATACACATGCCCTTGTGTACCAGAAATATAAATAGCTGTGTCTAAGTACCCAATGCTGGATATTGAATGAGAATCTAACGCCTGAACAAAAGTTGTCTTTTAAGTTTTTTGGGGGGAGGAGGAGTTGAAAAATCACATGGAAAAGGAGCAGCATGGTGAGATCGAGCTTCCTTTAATAGATTTCTCTCCCCTCCACTCCATCTCCCAGATTATATTATTTTCGCCCACGCACCTGCTATAAACGCAGCATGTATGCAAATTCTGTCTGCATTCCCGTCGAATACATCTGCTGTGGATTGAGACTCCATTCCTGCTTTTGAAGTCAGGGTGGTGGAGACTAGGCTCTCTCCCTCGGCGAGCCACTCCGCTTGAGGAGGGGGACACTTGAATATTGTCCTTGCAAGACAGTATGATCAGAATTGTATGAGTGAGTGTGAGTGTGGATGTGTCTGTGCATTTGGGTATGAGTGTGTGTCAGTCTGTACATGTGTGTGTGTGTGTGTGTGTGTGTGTGTGTGTGTGTGTGTGTGTGTGTGTGTGTGAGACTAAAGTGTAGCTCTTTGGCACATCATGGAGGATTAGAGCCCACATGCTTAACTGTGTGGCTACTTACAAAAACATGAAAGAGGCTCTTGAGGGAAAGTGGAGGATTTTCCCCCGAGTAAAGTGATGTTAGCATGTATCTGAGCAGCTATCGCTGCCCTTTTCCCCGTATGATGGCAGCCCCTGTGAAAGGACCCTTGTATGATAACCTGGAGGAAGGGGGGGCCGGGATCTTTATATCATTGGAACCATGATGGTAGACATGATAGCACAAGAAACCTCTCAGCAAAGAAAGGCCAAGTATTTTCTTTTTGAAATCCACTATTCCTAATGGTGTACTCAGTGGGATAAAGATAGACTACCTCCACCTGTGCTCTGTCTCTGGAAGATTCTAGATGAAAATGTTCCGAATAACAGAGCTTGCTTGCTATGAAAAAGTAAGGTCTGAACATGTCTCTTTTTTCTAGTGGCCCATCTAATTTTATCTCATGTTTTCTATTTTTCCCCTCAGCCTTTGATTTCTTTTTTTTTTTTTGGCCATATGGGAATTAATGTTTACAGTGTTATTTTATAAATTCAGCAATTTTGCAAGCCAACATAAACTTAAAGTGCATAATCTCCATTCAATTATTTCTGTGGTTTGCAACACTATTTGTTTTGTATGCTTAACACAGTCACACAGTCTCCAGTATACTCCATGTATGAGAACATGTTAATAAATCAATCAAAGACAGATTTTTTATTAATTACCACTGTGTAAATATTGACAACAGAGATGCAAAGCCCATTACAAGAAGCAGCTTGTGTATGGGCAGAGAGATAAAGCTAATGAATAACACGCAGACTGCAAGGACCTAAAACAAAACAGGACACAGCTGTTCCCTTCTCTAAAGAAACATTTTCATTCCGCCTGTCTTTTGGTGACAAGGGCTCGTTTTGCCAGGCTGAGAACTGGCATGTTAAAGCCTGTCACTCTTTGACCTTGTGGTGCTGATGTGGGCTCAGAGTGGACAGTGGACAGTACCACAGCACTAATGCCACAAGCTGTTTATCTCGTATCCTGCCCGTTAGCGGAATCGCTTTTATTAGCCTCTGCTTAAGTTTGTAGTGTTTTATGATAATTATTATTATTTGTAGCCCTTTCTTGTACATAATATTCATGAGTTTTGCATGTGCAAATGATTTTCAAATGTTCTAAATTTACATCAACATCTCAAATTAGGGCCAGGCTATCGCTAGTTTGCATGTGTTTTCATACTTCTTTTTTTTAGGTGCCATTTTTATCATCATAAATTGATAGCCCACATAGTCATTAGATAATTCTGATCATGAATGCTACCCAAGTGACAAGACATCAGGAAAATAAAAATAATTTCATGACTAAGACAGCCATTAAAAGCCTGAGCTGATGATCAGATAAATGTGTCCACTTTTAGGATTCCAATTAGACCTCTTGCCATCTATCCACTCTTGTACTCTTGCTATGATGCAACTCTTTGTGTTCACCTCATCTCTTCCTCCTCTTTCATCTTCACACTCCTTCAGCTAACAAATAGACGGAGCGAAAGGGAGAGAGAGAGGGTGATGAAGTGTGTGTTGCTAACAGAGACATAGGTAACCACGGGCTCTGATGATGATAATACTGCCCTTGAGTGCTCGTCTTAAGATGCTACTTCCGCAATCGGATATTGTAATTACAATCTGCCGTGCATTCAAGTCCCTCCTCGGAAATGCAGCACAAATAAGGGAACCTCTAAAGAGCCAGTATGGAAGACCTCTTAAAGAGTTTACTTATTTGATTTGTCATCAAAAATGCACTATAGTGTCAGATAAAGACTCCCATCTAGTTAGTGCACCTCTGTGACGGCTTCAGACTTGTGCTCTCGGTCTGTGCGCTGCCTCAGTACCCAGCCCACCCCCCAAACCCCCCCATCTCTCCTCTCTCCATCTGATGCAATCAGCAGGCATGACTAACCCACTCTGCTTCTCATACATTAGCACTTTTCTCACTTTCGCTAATGCAAAATACCTCTTTCAAATTGATCACCATAATGCTATAATTGAGAGTTTTAGGCTATATTCAGCCACGGTCTCGACCTATACCTACATTTACATCTCCCTCTCTCAAATGTAGGCTTGTAGGCTAAGCTTTTTTTTTTTTTTTTTTAATCAAATGTACTATGCTAAAGCATACTGACAAGGTGATCATTATCAGAATGCAAGTCTCTCAAGCATACTCAGGCATACAGTACAGTACATGCTCAGCACAACGTACAGTTTTAGATATTGAAATCACCATGCATGAATGAGCTCTACATGGCAAATCAACTCCAGCAGGTTTTGTGCCAATCAACTGTCACATTCATGCCTGTATCAAAGCCTGTCACTTTTTTCTGTGCTCTGTTACACTGGTACTAGCCAGATCCAGCTATTCAGACAGACAGCAAGACAGACAGGCATAGATAGAATAGATACAGTAGAGACATACATAAATAAATTGATGCTCTGCTTTTACATACTTTTTCACCACACAACAATGCTGGCATCCACCAGGCCATTGTGGGTCATGAGACAGTAGGTGCAATAGTGTTCTTTGAGAGAAGACACAACAAGCAAAAATCATTGGAGACACATAGTGACTCCCACTGTACACCAGATGCTGTCAGCGAGTGCTTCAGTGCAAGAAATCATGTAATGCAGGGCTGGGTGACAGGTAGCAATCACCTAAGTACACGGTGGCTGCACATCTTCTGCTCCAACCCTTCCAAACATCACCTCATGGGCACAGCTGGCAACCAACTGTACTGGGGAGGTAGGCATATATATTTATATATTAAAGTATAAGTCCGGAGTAAGTTTAAGCATAGCCCTGCACAAACCTTGTAAGAGCAATATATTTAGAATGAAATTAAAGAATTTCGAACAGCAATGACCTAACGCACACGCGAAACACTTTACATTGAATCAATGTAACCTCAGATCTTACTTTTGGTTTCCAACAGTCAGGTCCCATTGATTCAGTGTAAAGTGCCTGTTCGCTTCTGCGTTCGTGTTCGGTCTGTGCTGTACCAAATTATTTTGTTCCACTCGCTAACTAGCACATTTAGCAAGCTCTTTCAACAGGGCTATGCTTGAATTCACTCCGGTATATTCCTTTAAGCTAGATGTGTGCCACTGCCCACCAGCATTAGCATAGAACTGCAGAGCTCAAGGTGGCGCTTATGTAGCCGAACTCAGTTCAACCACTCACCGGTCTTCAACACCGACCTGTCAACTACAACACACGCACTGGATGGGAGGGAAAAGCTCTAACCACTTAGCTAAAAGCCCAAGTTTCCAACTTCACAGTTAGAAGTGTTCTTAAGACTAGGGGTGTGAAGATTTACCATGTAGCCTACTGCCACCAGCTAGCCAAGATCTGTTACACTCACACCCCTCACTCAGGGTGGCACCAATGTAGCTGAGGTTGGTTTTACTTAGCTTGAGCTAATAAGCCGACTGTTGACTCCGGCATACAGTCTGGAGCAATGCAATTGAAACATGTTTCCGTTTGGATATGACGTATTCGCTCACCTGACTCTCACGCCTCCAACTTACGCGTTCAGTAGTAACAGATCGCTGGCTTGTTTCAATTTATTTTGACATTGTAGTGGCAATAAGTCCTCAAGATCATGGATGTTAATGTCATGAACCAATTTTGTAAAGGTAATTCGAAAGCAGGGGGGAGAATAACAAACTCATTCCTATGCTGTTGAACTACAAGCTGCTGAACTACAGGCAAGTTCAGAGACATCGCTCTAAACTGTGTGCTGATTGGCAAAACCGTAGAGAAACCAAGTTAGGGGGGTTGGGCCAGACTACCGTACGAAGCTAAATATAAAATTTAATGGAAGTACGTAGGATGGCGTCGCCAGGCTAGGTTTTACTGCTCACAAGTCTCAAATCCGACACCTGATCAACTACAACATGGCCACAGCAAGGAAGAGTTCTTTAGGCTAGGGTTAAGAGGATTTAGCACATACTGCCGCCAGCTAGCCTCTGCTAGTTGGTATCCGTTACACTGATAGCAGATGAGATCCCGTGGGAAATTCCAGTGCAGCAGTCCAAAACGCTAGGATGAGATGTACTCGACCACCCCTGGCTTCTTTAACTGCTTTTGATTTTCCTGATGTTTCATTTGTTTACATTGACAAGAGAAATGAGCAAGAGACGAAACAATATTGTAGGCTATGTTTCATTGACATTACAGTCTACCCAACACTATTTGTCATTGACTGACACTTCTAAGAGACTTGGAAGGTTAAAAAAAATGGCTAAAAGCACACCTAGTTGAAGACAAAGTAATTTCGGCTGCAAGTGAATACTTTGATTTTTCAATTACTGTGAAAAACAAAGCTAAGACAAAGCCAAACAAGAAACAAATAGTGCTGTGGCGCTTTCTTTGGCTCCAGTCTCCGGAATGTCCTTGCATCTAAGTGACTATCATCACCTCATCATGACTGATTGTTAAAACTGCCTTAATTTGTCAAATCCTTTCTGAAAACCCTTGTATTTCAAACACTGGAGACTTAGCTCTACATTTAACTGCCAAGCAACACAGCCATCAGTCACTGACAAGTACATAACATTTTTTATGATAGTCCCTTGAAATACCAAAGGCAGCCTCTAATCTCAAAGCAGCATGTGGTTCAAAGAAGGGATTTAATGCTCACAGGTTAAATTCAATTAACTGTGTAGAAGGTCCCGGGCAGAATCAAAGTGCTCGGAAAACGTCAGTGCCTGCTTACCCACACATGCTGCTTCAAGTTCTCAGACAGCGCCGTTGCCTTGCTCTGATTTTTCATGTGTGTGTATACTACTATACTGTTTAGACTCTCTGAAATGGGGGGAAGAGAGGGGGATGGGTGGAAGTAGAGCGCAGGCAGAGAGAGGAAGAGAAAAGACTCTTTTGGAAGTGGCCAGTTTTCTGAGCTGAGTTCTCTCCTCTGTGTCTGGCTAAACTTGAGTGGTGAATTGGAAGCTTGCTGGATTATGTAACAGTTCAATTTATCTAACAGTTTTTTATGTCGTGTTCTTTCCTTTTTGTGTTGCAGGGGAATATAGGAACACAAAAGAACATTGTCTAGCAGCTCTTTCGTAGCTAAAGCTTTCTCTATTTGGTGTAATATTGATGTAAGAAATAACGTCTTTACCAAGTAAAAAAGAAAAT
>JAODXP020010191.1:0-17132 GCA_027497455.2 Sardinella longiceps | reverse complement strand
CAACGTTAGTTTGGCTAACGCTAGCTTTGCTGCTACGTTATCCCACGGTAACCTAGCTTCAGGCTCATGTCTTAAGTCTGTTCCGGAAAACAATGTTAATGCCAAGTAAGTCAACAATGTTTACACCACTTCACTCTTCATAAACGCTGATCTATATTATGGGCCTGAGGAAATAATCAGCTAATGACAGGACCAGGAAAACGATACTAACGTTAACATGCTAACTTCACCCCAGTTTCATGGCTGCTAGCTAGCGATACTAACGTACGCTACTGTGACAAAGACGAATAATTTCACTTACCGTATAAAATGTTGTGAAGCATTCTTGGATGGTGGTTAACAGCAGAGCAAGACACGTTGGATATATACTGAAATTGTAAGATACGATGATGAAATAACAGTCAGGAAAAAAGTTCAGCGAAGCTGACGCTGTGCAACGTCAAGGGCAGTTCAGAACCACTCTCTGTTGACTCCAGGCACCTGTCAATCATCTGAACCACGCCCCCCTAATTACCTAAAAATGACACTAATCTGTACGTCGAACTAATGTATTTAAAAAAATTCACCCCCCTCACAGTTGTCGAGGGCTAAAAATGGATCGACAAGCAAAAAATCGTATTTTGAACCAGGCTGTAAATACCTTTTTTTAACCTGTGAAAATGGCCTTTTTAACATGGGGGTCTATGGAGATTGACTCGCTTTTGCAGCCAGCCCCCAGCGGACGGCTGTGGTATTGCAATTTTAGAACGTTCAGTTTTGGCTTCATTGTCGGGCTTGGAATGTTGCCGCCTGGATTTTATGCATTTATTCGTTTCGGACATGCCTTGATGCCTCACTGCCACCAAATGCTTCCTTCAAAGGCAGCATTTTTCCCGTTTCAGACACAGCCAATATCAAACATGACAGACAAAATGTCAGCTATAAGACTGCCATTAGTCTCTCTCTTAAGTAAGAACTATTGCCTGTGTGTGTGTGTGTGTGTGTGTGTGTGTGTGTGTGTGTGTACGTGTAGATTTGAGAAGATGATAAGCGGTATGTACCTGGGTGAAGTGGCTCGATTGGTTCTGGTCGAAATGGCGAAGAAGAATTTGCTCTTTGGGGGTGAGGTGTCAGAAGAGCTCTTAACTCCTGATGGCTTCGAGACACGGTTCATCTCTGAGATTGTAGAGTGAGTAATCCCACACCTCATGCTTTCTGTGATAATTCGTATAGTCTTAACTGAGTTCATACAGAGAAGTAAATAAATCCATGCCTATAGACGGTTTCACCGTTGTCAACAAAAACAATGCACCAACGTTCCATGGCCCTAACTTTATTTCCGGTGGACTTCCGCAAACAATCAAAATCAACGGCGTTCTTCTGATCAATGGTTTATCAATGGTCATACATAATGAATAAAAAGTACATTTCATAAGCTACTTGTTTAAATTATGATTAACTGGTGATGTACGGAATATGATTCAAGGAAAAGAGCAGTGGTTTAACTACATTTGCTCAAAATGCAACGTTAATCGCGGTTCATTCAGTGTTTGGTTAATCCTGCACACTCACTGTGACAGTCAAAGCTGTGCTGTGTAACGTTAACCTAACGTTACTGAACTGACGGTCGGACTTCTGATAAGACATCAAGACACGGAGAATGACCGCATACTTCAGCTTTTTCAGTAATCCAAGCCAACAAGATCCGTTTGTAAGACACGGTAACGTTAAGGAATTTGTTGTCAACAACACAAGGAGTGAGGATGCTGTGTTAGTGAGTTCAGCAATATCATGCTGCCTGCTACAACCTCCTTGTTATCGATACATGCGCTATAATAATCCCTCCTATCGCCCAAAAACATTCCTGCATAGATCGCTACTTTATGACATTGGCTAATTTCGTTTCATCACCACATTAGGGTTTTTTACCCATCTCTAATTCTAGGCTACTTTTGACAACTTAGCTGACTGATGTTAGCAATAGCCTAAACGTGGCTAGCGGCGGAATGCTCCTTCATGACAGCAGACATTATCCTTCATAACATTCATATAATTATGTTATGCACTGTACCCATCCCCAGGTCAAACACAGCTGATTTAAAACAGATAGAAACTATCTTACCGTTCTCGTCCTATAAATCCATTGCATTAAAACCTTGATTTGTGTAGGCAAGGGCTAGGTCAGCATGCCAGCTTGTCAGATGAATTGCTAGTCACGTTAACTGTAGCCAGAGTAGCTTAATTAAATAATTAAACTAAAACTTTCCGTGGTTGCTTCCTGGACTGAAAACACTTGTTAACGTTACATTGTGAAGGCGATTTAAAGCACGTCCTGAAACCTCTGTTTACAAAGCGTTGAAATGCTTGGCTAGGTTGCAACAGTACTGACCACAGATAGTCTAAATACAGCATGTTTGCGTGCAATGTTTATTCCTGTGCATCAGGGATCATTTTTATTTTAAGTAACAAAACGAAATGTCAGTGTCGTGGTTTTATTTCAACCTATATTTCAAGCATTCAGACCTGTGCTCATCCTGGTTAAAATGAACTATTTCCATTCACCAATATTTAAATACTTTAAGTAACTCGGGTTTTTTTTAATTATTATTTTATTTTATTTATTTGTACCCCACAGCACAGCACTCCACCCTGACGTTAGCTGCCGAAAACAATTTTTTACTACGTTTGAGGTCGCTATAATTAATGCAGAATCCCATTGTATTTTAACAGAACGGAAGTTACTTTAGGGCCAGAGGCAGAACGTTCGGATCACGCGAGCATTCCATGAAACCGTCTATAGTCTACCTCAGAACTCGCGCATGCGCGGATTATATTCCAGCCCTCTGGGCCAACCGTCTGGCAGCCTTCCTTGAGTGAAACAGAACCTTTGGTTCAATACACAACACTGTTCCCCCTCTTCAACATTTATACACCAAACTCACCTTGCTTCCTTTTCCTTCTACTGATTTGTACTCTGTAATTGCTTCATTGAGAGCAGTTTTGAAGCATTCATAGCCTCCGGATTTCATGTAGGTGCCATCAGTCAAGGAATTATCCAGAGGCTGAAAAATTTTAAAGATGAGTGTCTTGCAGATCGCACTGGACAGCGATCCCGCTGCGCTCTCCGGACAAGGCACTGCACCATTGCATATTGCCTTCACGTATTCCTCTGCCAGGCCACCCAGTGCTGCAGAACAAGAGAGACAATACTGGTTATTACAAACCAGCACTGTTTAATAAAAAACAGTGTTTTCAAGGACCAATGTTTTCTATCACAATCACTTGACACCAAACTTGGTCATTTTTCAAATCTGAAAGCTAGTTGTATTTTTGTTACATTTTTACATTTACATGCATTTAGCAGATGCTTTTATCCAAAGCGACTTACAAAAAGATGGAGTTGCTCATGGGCAGGTTCCCATTGTTGTGATATTCTGTCCCTCGCAAACTGTTCTGTGTGTGCGTGTGCATGTCTGTCTGTGTGTGCATGTGTGTGTGCGTGTGTGTGTGAGTATAAAAATGTGTCAATCTTGTTGTGTTGGGTTTTGATTGTGGGGAGGTGTCCGGGCGGTAATAATAAGGGGGTTAGTTATTGATTAGGGGTGTGTTCATGATCAGGGGTTCTAAGACGTTTATTAAAGTTTACTCAGAGAGAAGAAGAATGGTTTGAGTGAGAGACGTGTGAGAGTGTTTGTGTTTTAGTTAGTAGTAGCCTAGTTGGGAGTTTGTTGTGTTAAGGACACATCCTACTGCCCGTGTGCCTAGTTTGTTAACAAATAGGCAATAAAAAGTCCGGTTTTGGGCGTTAACATCTTCACCCTCCGTCTCCGAGTCTATCCATCCAGCTATGGCGCTACAATATCATTAACCATGCATGATACAAAAATGTCCCAAGCAGAAATGGATTCTACGCAAAAAGGCACTATAGAATCAGGTCAAGTTGCTTATTTTGCCCCGAATATACTTTTCAAGTTATGTTGTACACAGACAGCCAGACACATGCCGGTGAAAACATAACCTCCTTGGCAGAGATAATAATTAGACTCAGAGGTTCTGGCCCTGTGCTAAGGCAGTGGCCATGGGCCGCCCTCATTGCCTGGTATACAATTCCAGACTCTTCAAGGACCCTCCCCCATCTTGAGGGTCCTGATAAGTCTAGGATCATCACCACAATGAAAGACCTCATCTATAGTCAGTCAACTGTCTCCATTAGCTTTAGAGGATATGTAGGGGTTGTGCACTCGAGTCTGAAAGCATCAAGACTAAGTAATAAAAATGTTGCTACTCACTTAAGCCAGTTAGTCTAAGTCCTGCCACTGTCTTGACCTGGGCATTGCCATGGATGTAGTTGCAGAATTCCTGTACCATGTTCACAAAAGTGGACTCTAGGTCTTCGTCTGATAGTTCCTCCATGCGTGCCAGTTTATCTCCCCCAGCTGGACTAGCCATCACAAAGCAACGTCTCTTAGGGAAGAAATCCTTCAGGCTCTTACGCACTTCATTGTAGATTACAACTTTATTGGCAGAATTTTCTACAACAATGGTAAAAGAGTATTATTAGTACCATAATCATTGTGGGACTGTGCTTGTGTTCATACAGAGTGTGTTTCTGTTTAGCAAAATGCTGGCGGTCTGCTAGTGTTTTTGCTCATTGGCTCTTAGTTTGTCCTCTGACGGTTTGCTGTCATTTTGCCATGTATGCCAAGTCTACTCAAACTATCATATCTATCTATTAATGCAGGGAACATTTGTGTGTGTGTGTGTGTGTGTGTGTGTGTGTGTGTGTGTGTGTGTGTGTGTGTGTGTGTGTGTATGTGTTCCATGCATAACTCTCAAACCGTTCATCCTATTGACGACAGATTTGGTATGCCTCTTGCTATTGGCATGAGTGATTGCAGTGCCAAATGATGCCAAAAAAATGACGGTGGCGGTGACAATTGGCGGTGACAATTAACCACCACAGCACAGTTTTATCAAAGATCTTTCAAGGGAGCAACAGATGCTGAGTGGCGGAGTATCTGAAAGATGAATTAACTGGCTTGTATTTAGCAACAGTTGCCCCCACGCCAGATGCCGCCGTTCTTTGATTCAAATTCAAACATTCTTTAATTACTGCCGAAACTTGAAGTTGATCAAACTGAAACTTTAAAAGCTAAACAAACCGCTAACATCATACAACACGGTAGCCTGGCCACTGGGGTTGCTGTAGGAGCATTTTAACAGTATTTTTTTTTTAAATAAAATTCATAAACTCCTGTCATTGTTGGGGATCGAAGGCATGGCTCAGGTGCAATAAAAAGCCAGATAAGGTGTTCGCCCAGGGCACCAAAGAGGGTAGGACCGCCCCTGCAGGTAGCAAACATGCCAAACGAATATGTTGGAGAGATGTACACTTATCTGTTTCAAACCATATTGCTACTTCAGCTGTCACTACTTTGGGCCAGCTTTGCCCTTTGAAAAGTCTCCATGCAGGCTAACTGTGCGTTCAGACCGAGAGTGTTTCAGGTGACATGGGCGACGGAAGTAACTGACTTTGTATGGAGCCGGGCGATTTCGATTTTATATTAAATCTAGTATCATAGCCATCTTTAGCTAAAATAAACTGTCAATCTGTGAAAAGGTCACACAAAATTGGAGGTCTCGGATCATTATGACACCTTCCAAATTAATGCCAAGTTTTGTGATATTCTGTTCATGGGGGGCCATACAGTAAATTGATTTATGACTTTTTACGCCAACTGGCCAGCAGGTGGCCGGACATTTTTCTGTGAATATCTTAAGAACCATAGGGCCTAGGAGGACCACATTTTTATATGCTTGTCTTCAGGGGCCATGTAAACCTATCCCATGATCACCCATTCCATGTACAGCGCCACCAAGTTACAAATGAAAAAGCCAAAATGAGGTATTGTAATCGGTGTTAACGGGTATCTCTGGCTGACATGGTCAAAACTGCACAAAATTGGAGGCCTCCCTTAAATGCCTCAGTTTGCTACTGGTCGATGTCAGAAAAAGCTGTGCCGAAGCTTAAACCAATCACAACACCCTTTCCTCTGACGTATATGACGTGAAGGGAACTACTTGAGTAACAGGACTGAGTAACTGCCTTGAACACGCCTCTAACAAGGGCTGTTGGAGCTGCTCAAAATTGATTGGTTCTCGACAAAGAAGTTGGAGTTCCCGATCTTTCAGGAGCTCAGAAACGCTGTAGATTGTAGCGAGCCAGACCAGCGATAAGCAACGACAAAGGTGTTATGTCATTGGGAGGGCGGGCCAGGCTACCTAAAAGCAGGCGAGAAAATCAGCCATGGTCACCATGCTGCTTTGCAGAGTGAAATGAAATGGAGCATGTAAAGGAGCATGGGTACTCCCAAGCTATCAAACCACAGGTCTATGGATTTATTCACACTCCATAGACCAGGGGTCTCAAACTCAATTGAGCTGGGGGCCACTACGGTCAACATTGTCTGACTGGAGGGCCACCTCAGGCGGTCAATTGTTTTATACGTTTAACGGGGACCTGCACATTTCCTTTGCAATTATTATTATTTATTTATTTTAATCTAAAGATGTGATATTCAATATTAGGCCTATATCACATCATTAAATGCATAGCCTACTAGAACAAATTTCTGTTTTCACTTTTAAATAGGAGATTGTCTTGAATCTGGTAATATTAGAGTCATGACAAAGGTATTCTGTATTCAACAATTTGCAACAATACTGTATGTGCTGACAATATTTAATTAATTAATTAATTAATTAATTAATTAATTAATTAATTAATTAATTAATTATGAACATTAAATATAATTTATTGCTAATTTGGATCTTGAGACAACATTTTTAGCATCTGTCCTAACAAACAGTTACTTAAAGTTAGTCCTGACAAACAGGGAGCTAAAAACAACTTTCACTATGGAAGAGAATTCATCTATTTTGGTATGCCACTGTTGAAGACATGCAGAAATTTTATATGATTTCAAGATTCCGCTTATCACAAAGACAACTACAATGTACCATTGTAATCTGTAGGATTTCCTGTTTATTTTGATATGCGTTTTGTCATAGTTAAGTTAAGAATCTGTGAGATATTGCACAAAGAACAATGTATGACATGGACGCAGAACTGTATTGGTGATCATAATTTTAATACTCAACGCTAATTATCTCACAAAGTTTTTCACAGAATCTAACTACTACTGTAGTACTGGGGTACTGGGCCAGGCTCCCCCAGTGAAAAAAATTATAACAGCACAGTGATTCTTTTCATAATTATTGTGAAAATATTCAGTGTTTTATCATAAACCATTACAAAGTATTCAGTTCACTCTTCTTTAGTATTCCAAGTATTCATTTATTCTTCTTTAGAACAGCAATAGCCTACAAACATCCAAGAATGTAATATAAAGAAATTGTGCACTGAACCTGCCTGCAGCTTGAGATGGTGGCCAGAGATGGTTCGGATGAAGTACTAAAGATCTTTATGGTGGGATTCTTGTCACTCTAGCTGTGAAAAAAGCTGTCTGCAGCTTGGTTACTTCACTTGCTTACTTGCTGACAACAGTACAGTACATACATTGTAGTTCATCACTGATGCACTTTCTGCTCACAAAAGCCATGTTGTCAGACATAAAAGCCAACATTTCAGAATTCCACAAAACTTGGCATGCATTTTGACACACCTTATTTTGTGCAGTTTTGACCAAGTCAGCCAGACATACCTGTTAACACCGATTACAATACCTCACTTTGGCTTTTTCATTTTTATCTTGGTGGCGCTATATATGGAATGGGTGATCATGGGATAGGTTTACATGGCCACTGAAGACAAACTTGGCCCTATGGTTCTTAAGATATTCACAGAAAAAATGTCCAGCCTGGCCAGTTGCCGTAAAAAGTCATAGATCAATTTACTGTATGGCATGAACAGGATATCACAAAACTTGGCATGCATTTGGAAGGTGTCATAATCATCCGAGACCTCCAATTTTGTGACTTTTTCAGAGATATTGACAGTTTATTTTAGCTAAAGATGGCTATGATAATATATTTAATATAAATTTGATCTAAAGAGAAGAACATATCAGAATTGGTGTGCTTGTGTCAAACAAAGTATAAATGACATTATACAACAATTTAAGACTAAAGGAAACCTACATATAGCCTTTTCTTTTTCTGTTAGGGGCCATTTTGGATTGTATGCATACCAGGCATTAGGGGTCACCCCAACTTGTATCCATTGATTTTTGAAAACCTTAGGCCTATACCTAACACCCTGCCAAAAATCAAAAACTAGTCCAGAAGTGCACGATCTTCATAATTATGGACGAACTCCCTCCTAGCTAATGGGCAGTTCTGGGGAAACATTGTTTGCATGGGCAATTCACCTTTTTCACCTACGTCACTATGAGGCACTAGAACGAGGCTTGGGTGGTAAAACTTCCCCAGAAGTAGCTTCTGGGAATGGGATGCCCCTCATCTGCCCAACTTTCCACCTGACCAACTGTAAGAGAGGGGACCAGCAGTAGATTTTCAGTCCGGCATCTATGAGAAATTATTAATTATTATATTTATAAAGCGCAGTTTTTCCTTGCCCCTGTTTCTCATGGATGCTTCCCGTACTGCCTGTAAAGCGCCGCGTGACAATGCACTGTATTTGATCGCTCTACAAATAAAATTGAATTGAGTTAAATTAACGTTTCGTCTGCACTTCCTCTAGTTTTACCACCCGAGCCTCATTTTCGTTCAGAACATGGCGGCCAGGTGAAAAAGATGAATGCACTAGTATGGTGAATGAGCAGCAACACTCAACAGAACAAACAAGCAACATGTCAATGGACCACCAGCATCTTACTATTTGTAGGTTTCTCTTGTAGGGCTTTCTCCAGGTACTGATCGGCAGTGATGTCTTGGCCATCCCACTTCAATAGTAGAGAAAAATCTCTGACAGTCCACACAAAAGATGGAGCGATGTCCTCAATCTTACTACCCTCACTGGACTTCTTGATGTGTTTTGCCAGTTCTGTCACATACCTGTGGACAATAGGGTACTGTTCAGGAATCAAAGCACCAGATTAAAGAAGTCTGGCATGTTTCTATATAAAGTTCTGTTGTTTGAGGGTTAATCAAATACATGGCCAATAGCCATGTTGGTGCAAGCAAAGTGAGCAAATTTACTTTTTAAATGATCTTGTTTCAGCATTATTTGAGTTATCTGTGAGTTAACACGAGTTTCTGGACATAGGATACTACTGACGATAAATTAGGCTTTAAAACTGAATTTTATGCTAAAATCAACCAGATTCTTCTTTAATGACTATTTTATCTTATTGTTTGTGCTGAGGTGTGAGAAAGCCTACTGTAGATTCTCCAGGGCCTTGTTGTCAATTGTGCCCATGCTATTGTAGACTAAAGTGCTGCTGAGCAGGACAGCTAGACTGAAGATCCACTGGTCATGTTGCTCATCGCCCTGAAAAAACACATGCATTTGGAACAATGTTCAAATACACACAGTAGTTATGTCTGCACATGGAGCAACTTTTAAGGCAACTGTCTTATCCAGGGGTTCCACAAGGTTGTATTTTGTCCCCTCTTGTTCTCTGTCTATGAAATAGCACTACACCATAATTTTACACTAGGCCTACTTGAGATTTGGATGTCATGGCATTAGTAGGATACAAATATGAGCTTTGGTTTGGCTCACTGCTATTACAATGTATGTTTGTCTTGTCCCTATTAACTCTCCTCTGCTCTTGTTTCTAGGCAGGTGTGGGTGGGCCAAAAGGGAGGGAGATCCTTTTTTTTAACCAGGTCAGCCATAGAAGTTTCCCTCTAATTTTTTTCAGGACTGAGCAAATTAAAATGTGTCTGAGCGGCATGCCTCCACACCGTGAGCAGGTTTACACATGTGATCGGGATAATAATGCACGTATTACAATCGCAGCATAATGTTTTTAATAATAACTTCTGTTCTGTGTTGTAAACAAAAAATCCAGTGTGCATCAGTCCTAGCCATGTAGTTTAAAGGAATATTCCACCTCTTAATGAAAATTGGTTATTCATCCCCTTACCTGGAGTTACAAAAGTGGGTAGAAGCATTTTGGTCTCAGTGCTTGCGTTTTCCTATTATGGCATCCCCAATTTTCCCCATTTTTTAGCTTTAGCTTAGCATAGGCGCTGGAATGTAATGTTGCCAGATAGCAACTCTTTGGCAACTTTACTTTCCAGCGCCTATGCTAAGCTGAAGGTAAAATTGGGGTTGCCAGACTAGGACGATGCATGCACTGAGACCAAAATGCTTATACCCACATACAGTATGTAACTCCAGGTAAGGGGATGAATAACCACTTTTCATATAGAGGTGGAATGTTCCTTTAATAACACATAGTACTGTTGATTGGTAAGGAACAAAAGTAATATATGCAACTACAGTGCTGAACCTGAGCTAACACTGAATGGGGCACAATAAATTGACAGCATTTCTGTAAGACACACATTCAGTTGAGGTCAGATGATGACTTTATATTTGCCTACAGTATGTTGCATCAGATTTTCTGGTTCTTTGGCCAACAGACAACAATTGTGACATTGGATTGGTCTACTATGGATCCATTCACACCAGATTTTTCCTTTAAATAGGGTACATTAATTTATTTTTTACTATTAATAAAAAGTATTCATTAGGGCCTATTTTCTGATTCATTTCCTCTGCTTGCCCTCTTTGAAACCCCCTAGCAATCTCCCCCAGATAGTCTTTGCTCTCTTTCTATTTTATCTTTTGAATGTATCACTACAACCTGAATAAATAAATGTTTTGGGATTATTAAAGGGGAAGTTTGGTTTTTAACATGTTTAGTCCCTTTTCTGGAGTATCAAAGATGAAATAGAATCATCAACACCAAAATTTTGATGATTGCTCCTGTCTGATATTTGGCTCATTTAGAATCCCCCCTTTTCTGCTTCAGAATGGCCTCCTTTGTGCATGTCCGATAGTGTCCTTAAAACAACCTTAAACCTTTATTTTAAAACTTGTGCTGTTCACCAAGTGTTTAGTGGTGTCCATTGATGTTCTGAAACAATTATAGTAGCAAAGTACAGTTTCTGTGACGTTTTATATGGTATTTTGAACATTCCGGAACTATTTCTTCGGCTTAGCAATACCAACTAGCACACCAAGAAGACAAATAAAGCTGGATAGGAACTGTATTTCGCTATGATAATTGTTGTGGAACATCAACGAACTCCACTAACCACTTGGTGAGCTGCACATGTTTTAAAACAAAGGTTTAAGGTTCTTTTAAGGCCATTATAGGACATGCACAAAGCAAGCTATTTGAAGCAGAAAAGGGAGGATTCTAAGGGGCCGTTCACACTGAACGCGCTTTTCCACTTGTAAAACGCGAGTATTCTGAAAAATGAGTGACAAAAACATGCGAGGTCGAAAATGATAAATGTACGTCTTGTTTGGCTAAACCGCTAACTCCTCGACTTAGCTATGACTGGCAGCTTGGCAACGGGCCCATTGTTGAAGAAAACGCGACCTCAAAAGTTAAACTATTTTCAACTTTGAGCACTTTCGTTTTTTAGTCGCTTGCGTTTTTACTTGCGCTTTTTTTACGCGAGGCGCGTAGCAACGGTCAAGTCGCATCGATCCATAGGGAAACAATTGAAATCGAGCGCCTGGAGGTGAAAAAAGCGTGTCAGTGTGAACGGGCTCTAAATGAGCCAACTATCAGAGACAGGAGCAGTTGTCAGAATTTTGGTGTTGATGATTCTATTTCATCCTAGACACTCCAGAAAAGGGGCTAAACATGTTAAAAACCAAACTTCCCCTTTAAGGAATGGGTCATGTTAATGAAAAATATTCTATGTCCATCAATGCATGCAAACTGATTCTGGTATATAATTCATTATCATTATTAAAACAAACAAACAAACAAACAACAACAACAACAACAACAAAAAACACTTGGCCCACACCAATCTATAGCATCTGGCTTGACCTGGACTAGAATATGCTGCGCAGTATTTTCCATTTGTAGCCTAAATAGGAACAGATTAGGCTATGTGATTGTAGTCTATCTGAATACAGACTCTTTTCTCCTGCTCATTTTGATACACAGCTCATTAGCCTACAGGTGGAGTTCTTGCAACAAGGAAAATACCTCTCTGGACGCAGACAGAGCAGTAAAAAAGCAACGTGCATTGACGATTGGTCTCCTGAACCGTTTCGCCACAGTGTCAACAAGCGAGGATGCGGATGGTGATAGAAACTCCGCGAATGAAATTACCGCGATGTAACCGCTTGGTGCATCAAGTACGCGCGTTATCTGAGCAGAAGTATACCTTGATTATTTTTTTGCGCGGTCGGAAAAACCATGTGCGCTGCAAGCCCGAGAGGTAGCTTAGAGGGAACATAGACTATGAGCATTAATGCTTAGTTTACACTTCCCCGGGTCTTCAAGAAACCGGGTATATACCCCTCCCCCGAGTACGAAAACAATCGCATTTACACAAACATCAAAAACGGCTAACGGTGTGTTTCCACAGGGCGAAATTTTCGCCTACTTCCCATTGAAATGAATGGGAGGCGAATTTCGCCCTGCGAATGGCGAATTCGCCAAGACCGGCGAAAAAAGTTGAGAAATGTTTAACTTTTGGCGAATTTCGCCAGGCGATAACCAATCAAGTTCATTTGAAACGTTACGTGACAAGACAAGGGCGGGAGTACAAAATTTTGCAAGCAACATGGCGGCATCCATGACTTCGTTATATGAAAAATATATTGTTTGATTTAAGGATCCTTGGGCCATAGTTTCTGTCTACATCGTCCCCGATTGTGTTTAATATTGTATAGGAGTGCTATCGTGGCTGGTAGAACACTGTAGGTTTACAAATGAGCTTAATAACTTCAGTTAGCTCAATGCTAATAACTAGCTAACGATTAGCCGTGTTAGCACACTGGTATCAGTCAATATTGACTTGTGGGACACAAATTACCGTTGACAATAAAATAAAACCAAAACGAACATTTGCGTGTGTTACACGAACATAATAGGGGCAAATAAACCACTGTAAATCCCAATTCTAACTCCTGGTTAAGTTTAGCTGCTAGGTTAATGTGAGCAACCCGGCGCAACCGACCCAGACACCCTGCTACGACCTCTGCTTGGTACACGCCCCCCAGCGAAGATTCGCCTGGCGAAATTCGCTGAGTTTTCGCCCTGTGGAAACCGGTGACAATAGAGTGTGGAAGTGAGGTTCCGGAAGTGTCTTTAGCGTTCGTCGGGGCGAGTGAGAATTTGATTATAGACTTGTTTCACACCTCAACATTCCAAGGTTCTAAAAGCATTCCATGGTAGTAAACTGAACATTCTATCATTGAAATGCATTGGATTTATGCCTCTTTCTGACTTGAAAAAAATGGGTAATAACATTTCAAACATGTTTAAATTCCCTTTCCTTCAAATAATACACATTTGAAGCACACAAATTGGGAGGTCCCGAATAGTTTGAAGCTTCATGCACATAAATGTAAAACCACTTTTATCTACTCGGGACCTCCAAATTTGTCTGCTTCAAATGTGTATTATTTGAAAGAAAGTGAATCTAGACTTATTTTAAATATTATTACCCATTTTTTTCAAGTCAGAAAGAGGCATAAATCCAATGCATTTCAATGATAGAATGTTCAGTTTACTACCATGGAATGTCGGAATGTTCAGGTGTGAAACAAGTCTATAACCCACGCTGTCTTAACCACACATTCTACACGTCTAACTAGCTACGGCAAGACATAATGAGTGCCTGTGCTTAGCTAGACACCAAAAGTTCATGAAATCTCAATTTAGTTTCTGAACAAAGGTCCTTTTTCTGCGATGTCCCAATGAAGTACTTCATTACCCATGTTCCCGAGCAATCCCACAATCCCACTGCAACGTATCTGATTGGTGGACCTTTTTGAAGCCCGCGAAGATCAACGTTAGGACGTCGGTGCAGATGATCAGCCCTTGCTATGCTAGTGCTAATGTTGCTATTCTAGAGCTCTGGGGGACCGCTTGACATTGACAGCAACGGACGCCAGCGGTAGGCTTCCCAGACAGCACGCACCATCTTCCCGATAGTGCTTCCATCAAACCGGCTGTGTATACGACCCCAGGTAAGTTTGGTTTGTGTAAAATCATGATATGATGTGATATTACATGATACAATTTGTTTTTGTATCGATATAATGCATATAATAAATTACAAGACTGTGTAAGTTAAGTTTTGGTTAACCGCATCAAAGTTTCAAACTATGTGTTAGCTGCTAACTTGCTAAGTATGCATCACTCAATAGTAAAATATAATTATGATAGCCTGTTGTGGTTCGTTTAGCTTATTTGTGTCTTATTTCCTCTTGCTGCTTTATTTATTTTGTTTAGGCGCTGTGTTAAGAAATTCAGACATTCCCACGACTCGGATGACTGCGTTATGAAAAGTAAGTTTACGATGTGGTTAGCATAGCTCATAGACATAGATATACAGCATGGTAGCTTTTATGAGCAGCTACGATTCATGTTTGTTTTCTCATAGTAGAAATGATTATATGACAACCCTTGACGTCTGTTGTGGTTACATTATTTGTGTCTTACTTTGCCCTTTTGCTTTATTTGTTTTGTTTAGGTATGGTGTTCAATGTAGGCTTTAATATCACTGATGCTGACGCTGATGCAAGCTGCAGGTCGGACAAGCCTAAACATCGCTTAGCCCAAGGTGCCGAAAATGTAGCCTATGACTTGTTTGCCTTGTAATGTCGCATATTTCAAAATAAATTATATTTCTGAACCATCGGTCTCTTCACTTGTGAAACATACAAAGGTTCATGGCGGGCTGCTGCTAAAGAAAAGTAATGTAAAGCCAATATTTTAAACCGGGGCATTGTTCTGTGGTACAGGGGTGGCTTGTGGCTTCTGTCAAGGCTAGCATGAAGGACAAGAAAGTTGTGGTGAGTTGTGCTAGCAAAACATTTAGCTCATGGCTAAGAGGAAGGTGCCCAAAGATCTTGAAATTTTATTTCTGACATCACATTCAGAGATTAACGTGCTTGGTTTAACAAAACCAAATGCTCTGATCATAAAGAGGAGTGAGCAGACAGGGAGATATATCTTTGCTCACATGCAACACAGCACCTTACAAAGGCTAGTTTTCCTGGTCCCTAGCTAACAGGCTATCGCTAACTGGCTAACGTACCTTGCTAACGTAACGTTAAATTGCTAACGACTACACCTTACCAGCAAGGCTAACGGTAACGTCAAGCGAATGGTACACTTAAATAACGTTGAATAAAGAGTTGTGTATGGTTATTTGGCTTCTGATGCAAAAATTATTTACAAAGAACAGATATTGACAAAAAATACTAGTATTCGATGACAGAGCACGACCGCGTGGTTATCGTTGACCTGAGCAGATAGGTTACCAATGACCGTTAAAGGAAATCGTCGGCTGGATATGTAGTAAGCAGTGGCTTATGGGTAGTGTATTTTTGCACTGAGGGGAAATGAAAAGGACACACGTTTGTACCATAGGTTTTTTTGGTATTTTCGTTTGTTTTTTCACTCGACACGAAAGATCAGTTGCTTATCATGTACCCCGTAGCTGGTTAGACACAGTGGACAATTAGAACCCTATTTGAACCGGGCCTTTCGAAACGCCTATGGCAAAATTAAAGGGGGAGTCACTTCCGGGAACCAGACCTCCGCAGACGGCTCAAATTGACTTTCACACTCTATTAACCACCACGTCACAGTTTTATCAAAGATCTTTCAAGGGAGCAACATCGTAGCAGATGGCCACAAACGTGAAGTGTTTCGGTCTGCATTAGCAGCAGTCTCACATTACGTCACATCATTAACATTTTAGGAAATTATAAAATGATATAATGTATGTGTGCCATAATATTGTCTGTGATCATTAACGAAACCAACACAATTCAATCGCTCCTCTGCAAAACAATGTTGTATGAACCAAGTGTGCTTTTTAGCTTTAGACAGAGAGGGTTTGTTTGGCAGTTACCATGACGACATAGCTATATGCTAACTTTGGACTTTGCTCAAACCTAACATATTGCTGTAAACTATGTTTATGTTTGCTCTGTCCACTTAAAATGAACTCAGTAATGTTACCCACAGGCTGTCAATAAATTACATCTCAAATATAAATGTAAAACATTACGTTAGCTAGATCGCTAGCGTTAGCTCGCTAACAACTTGAAATTTTAGTAGGCTATTTACTGCCTGGCAGCTTCATCTGATAGAAATACCAACAGTAACAGTTTACAACATTAGTCTTGAAATCATGTTAAACACTTACAGAATATGAGAGATACATGCCAAAAAACCTGATAACTCCAAAAAGACGATTTATTGGTAAAAGTCCTGACATCATTCAAATAGAACTACTATGCGCGAACGTAGCAGGTGCTTCTCGTTTGCTCAAACTGTCTTTGGTGCTAGAGCTCCGGTTATGGGTAGTTACACATATGTCTGAAGACGGAGTTCTCCGACATCTCCACCTTGCCCGGAGTTCGTGAGATTCTCCGTCTTCACCTTCAGATAAGTGTAACAGAGAGGTGCAACCGCAGAGAAACATGTGCGTCTTTATGGTTATCTGTGTTTGTGTAAGCGGGGTCTTAGTTGTAGACAATAAACTAATTAATATTATTTGGGGGAATCATGCCTGGTCTGATTGTGCTGGACCTGTTACCCATTCCCAAGGATTAGATTAGCATAGCTTTGCAGAAGTGAGAAATTGTGGAGTTGACTCCACATTAAATGGCTTCAACATGCAACATAAAGAACAAGGTTTGTCATTGCATGCATCTTATTTGGACAATAAACTTCTTTACACACCTCTTTAAAAAAAAAAAAAAAAAAAAAAACGGGTGTGTTTGAGGTAACCACAGTCTATAACTTAAAATTTTGAAAATAATGTAAACTCCCCCACATTGTTCAGTAAGCAGACATATTTATTGCACATTGTTTCGGTCAATTGACCTTCATGCAGTGTAGGAGTTTACATTCACTTTTATGCTCCATATTTGGGAAAAATAGAAAGCAAATCCAATTACCAAGAAATGAAAAAAACTCGTATTAAAAAATTGCAGTATGGCA